>MQRK01238481.1:19239-30530 GCA_001938485.1 Girardia tigrina | reverse complement strand
TATGGAACTTTATGGAATTTGTAAGTTCAATTAATTAATTAAAATCTTTAATTAAGGTTTTTTGTTTTTAGCTTTACTCGAACGGATTTGAAGCAGCGGACCGGAATCCTGACCCAGCTCATCATCCTGACAAGCTGGGAGCCCATTTAAACTCACTTGAGGATAGTCGAGTTTGACAATCTTCAAAACAAACGGAACACGGGCTCTCAAGCGTAAGGGGTGTCGGGTTTGGGGAAGGATGAAGGTGTCTCGGGAGTTATAAGAAATCGTTTATGCAATTGTCGGGAGATATAAGAAATCGTTTATGCAATTGTATCGGTCGTAACAAATTGTTTTAAAATCTTTTAAATCAATACTTTTTTATATTTTAAAAATTACTCATTTATTTAAAAATCTCGGCACATATAATCCAGAAAAAGATATTGATTTAAATGTTATAACTCCAGCGATACAAATTGCAAAAATTTAACACAATTATTTACAAATATTTAAAACATTAAACTTTTATTCCCTGGAAAAATATATAGATACTTCAAGGGAAAACGATATAGTAGAAATTTTAGATATTATTTCGAAACAAAGAAAAAAGAAATAAAATTTAAAAAAGAAATATAGGAAATAAAATACTATAATTTTCATTTACAAAATTAATTTAATATATTAGAAAATCGAATAAAAGTTTTTGAAAAAATGTTCAATAAATCTGTTGGTGATGGTGATGGAAAAGAGATTGAATTTGGAGCATTGATAAACAATTTTGAAACAAGACCATATTCTTATAAATATAACTTAATTATCTATGAATTTTTATTTATTGAAATTTATGAAATTCATATAGATAAATTAATTGTAAATACATATGATGATAATTTTAATTTTCTAAAAGAATTCTATTTAACCAATAGTATGGAATTTTGAAAATTTTATTATAAAATAAAGAATATAATGTTATAATAGAAAATAATGTATATCATATTTTTAATAGATTTATATTCTATTATTATTTTGATTTTAAATGGAAATCTTCTATAAATACTTTTAATAAAAAATAACAGAAGGAATAAAATCTGTAATAAAATCAATAATTTGTATTCTGATTTGGATTTGGAAGAATATATGAGAAAATATAATAATAATAATGGTAATAAAAAGGAAGAAACACCTGAAAATTATAAACAGGAATTGAATTCACTGCATGTCCAATATTTCCGAAAAGACTTGGAATATTTGACAGAACATTTCAAACATTATCAAAAACTTCAGCGGAGATGGAAACGGATTGGACAATCTATTAAATATTGTAATGGATTTTGTACTCTGATTGGATCTATTGGAGCGATTTTTGTCGTTAGTGTTGCTTCACTTGGCGCTTTAACAATTCCTTTAACAGCTGCTTTTGCTAGTTTGGGAGTTTTTACCAACGTTTCGGATAATGGTTTCAATATCGTTACAAATAAGAAAATAAAAAAAATAAAGAATACTTAAAAATATTAGAAAAGACGAATGATGAACTGTTCATGTTTCATAAAAAAGCTGTATCAAATTCGTGTATATCAGAAGAAGACCTGAAAATGAGTAAGCAGATATTAGAAAAATGTAAAATGAATATACGTAAATTATCTAGTGACTATGGTGGAAAAAGCAATTATAATATTAAAAATTTGATTACCCCTGAAAATTTAGAAAGTTTAAAAACGTTATTAGAGAAATTATGAAAATAGAAAAATAAATAGAAAAAAACACATGAGTTTTTGTATATTCCCCCGGAAGAATTGTCGGCATATGAAAAATCCGTCTGTCCCGAAAGACGTGATAAAAACGAGAAATTGGTGCAAACATTTCTCGATAAAAAGAAATATATATTAGAGGGAAGGACGCTGGATTTCTATTTGAAATAGGGAATGGAATTGGAAAAAATCCACAGGAAATTAGTATATAAGAAATCACCTTGGTTGAAATCGTATATTAAATTCAATATCGCGAAACGAAGAGAAGCAGGAAAACATTCATTTTGGTATTTCTTTTTCAAATTGATGAACAATTCATTTTATGGTAAAACCTTGGAAAATGTTCGGAATCATTCCAATATTAAAATGGTTAATAATAGGCGGACATTTGAAAAATTGGCTGATAAACCAGAATATAAATCTTTAATTCCATTCATCAAGAAACTTTATGCTGTAGAAAGGCGGAAAACATCGATAAAATTTGATAAATTCAATTATATTGGATTATCGGAATTATCAAAAATTTTAATGTTTCGATTTGCATATGATGGATTGTATAGAATTTGGAACTTTGAATCCGATAATGTATTACTCCATTATACCGATACAGATTCTTTTTTCGCACAAATTTATGTTAGTTTAGAAAATATTAATGATAAATTAAAAGATTGGTTACATAATTCAGATTTGGAGAAATTCAAAGATGAAATTGAAGGTGTGAAAATTTTTTAAGACGTGGTTGATATTAAATCAAGAGATTATAGTTTTAGACATATTTTAATCGGAAAAATCAGAAAGGAGAAACTTGTAAAAATAAAGGAGTAAAGGATGTAATTTTTGATAAGGAATATAGAATGGTTGAAACCTTTTAAAGAGGGGGGATGTGAGGATAATGAGATGTATAAAAGTATTTATAATAACATATTTTTAATTGTAATTATAATATATTAATGGATCCAAAGTATTCTTGATAAAAATCTCCAGTGTTTTAATATTCAGAAAATTTGTAACAGATTCAAATTATTGTGTAATTTGTTATTAAAAATAAATGTTGGAAAATTCTTACACAGATATTCTGACCAGAAAATTTGAATTTAGAACGCTTACTCAACTTTTATCTAATTTAAAATAAAATAAAATGTGTACAGATGGTTAAGAATAAAAAAAACCAGCAAAATTTTTTCCATAAAAGGTCTTCAATCCAATGGATGCAACTGAGGCCAGTTTGGTACAGTCCCACAAGATAGTAAAACAAAACAACCTTTTTATGGAGAGTCTTTTATCATTAATAAATATTGCCATACTTTGTAAATTGTAATTTAAGTAGATAGTATACATATAAAGTTTTCAATGTGGCCCACCGTAGAAAGAAATACCCATCCTCCGAATACAGGAGGAAATTATCTATAATTTATTTAGGTATTTTATTAAATAAAAGGCAGTCTCAGAAATGCGTAAATATGAACTCTGAAAATGCCTTGTTTTTAATAAGAACAAACAAATGTGAAATAAAAAAATCAACTATGTCCAAACTTTAATAACTCTAACTATTTAACAGAAAAATAAAAAAATATTTGCTTTGCGACCGAAAATTTTTTATGTTTTGTTATTTCGTCTAGTTGGAAATCGATACTTTGGTATTTTGATCTGTTCTTTATTATTAGTTCTGAAAAATTCTTGTTGTAATTTCTAAATTGATTGCTCTTGATATTGTTGTTTGGTGATAAATGTAGTGATTTCTTTAGAACAGCTTGGATTGGATGAATCAATATCGCCATATATACAATTATATATAATTTTATATAATAAAATAAAAAAATAATTATTCATATATATATTTGAGCTAGTTAAGATCAACTGACCGATGGCGAGGATGTAATGAATCGTCCCTCAATTAGTACTGATCTTCATCTACCTACTGGTATCACAAGAATTATTACCTATTTATATATTGAAATTTCATTAAAAATATTTATAATAATTTTAAAAATGGATTACAAACGCAATCAGAGAGGATTTTTTCAAAATTTTGGCGAATATTTATTTTAAGTCACTTTATACAGATACAGATTACAACTCTTACGATGTTGATAATAATTATTATTACAAAAATTGATATTCAACTCGAGGATTCATCTCTTTCCATAATGTAAATAGTTGCAACTTGTTAAATACTCAAGTACTTTAAAGATTTATTTCGACAATATTATAAAAAGTTAACATTTAAGAAGTTTTTTGTATGATTTCGGATAGTCAGCCGATATGAAATATTGAAACTGTTTTCTTCCTTGTGGTTTACCAATGTAGAAACTGAGTTAAGAATAGTTGTAAAATTTTAATATAAAAATTTTAATTATACCTGTTTCCAACAAATAAATATAATTTCACATTCCACTTTTCGCCATCCATATATGCTGCATCAATACTGGGAGGAAGTTTTGCACCATTACTCATTTCTATTATTTCAGTAAGTGGTCGAGGTCGTCTTCCAAAGAATACCTTGCCATCTATTACCTCTCCAGAAATAACTTCATTATCCTAAATAATGAAATCATCGTCATCTAGAATAATTTTAATGGGAAAAATTATCCTACCTGAATCACCCAAAAATATTGTACTTTTTCTCCCGTCAAAGTATTTCTAGCAAAAGCAGCACTAGCTTTTCCCAAAAATGCTCCTTGACCCGCAACTTTTAATTCTTTTACTGTTAGATTTTTAATATTTGTTCCATATGCCGAGAAAACTTTAGGTCCTATAAAATTTAAATTTTTCAAATTCTAAAGCATAAAAAGAAAGGAAAGAAGTTTATATTTATTCTTTCCATAACAATTCTCTTTCTTATACAGAAACGGATCTCCATTTGGTGATGAATTTTAGAATTTCTGAGTTGAAATAAGTTTTATCCAATTATTTTATAAATTAGTATGTTTATTGTGAAGATAATATACAATCCTTGCAAAGAGTAAATGTCTTTCTTTTAAATTATATTTAGTGATACAAAACATTCCATAATCGGTATTGAAAAGGTTTATGTGAAGATTTTGAGAAACTCGTATTAATTTTTAAATTTAAAAATCTAAAAAAGAAATTTCAAAAAGCATTCAACAATAAATCAAAAATTAAAATATAAAAATGTTACGATTAGAATACAATAAGTTATTATAAATTTTAATGATAAAAACAGGGAAATTTATTATATAAATTAAATAATATAAATTAAAATTGTAATTAAATTTTGTATACAGACTGTGAAGGACAGGCTCACTCTTAAAATTTTTGAAACAATTAATTTTTATAATGAATTTCTAAAATAAGTAAATATTTAAAATCAAAAGTTTTCTAAGCAACTATAATTAAAAAATATATCTTAATTAATTTTAAAAAGTTATTTTCGTAAACAATCAAATTTTAATTGTAGAGTAAAAACTTAAAATTAAATTAATTGGGAAATAATGGATTTTTAAATAACTGATTTAAAAGAAATATATAAAGACAAGGATAATTATGTTTGNACTAATTTTAAAAGTTATTCTAAAAAATAAAATAATGAACTTTGTTGCCAGAGATGTAAAGTAAAAAAACAGATAATTTTAAATTTTAAAGTCAGTTTGAAGTTCTGCAAATTAAAGATTTGACAAATACTTAATTCTAAACAGTTTTCGTAAAAAAAATAAAAATTAAAACTTTTATCATTAATGTAACGTAAATAATAAAAATAAAAATTTGAATACTGTAAATTATTTTTTGTATTTAAATTGTATTTAAAATTTGTATTGTATTTAAAATAATTGTAAGTAAAAATGCTTTTAAATTGTATTTAAAACAAATTGCATTTAAAATTGTATACGAAATAAAACAGATTGTCGTAAGTTAAGTTAATTTAAAAAAAAATTCAAAAAATAATAAAATATTCTAATACAACAAATTTTAATAAGGCTTTATAATTTAATATTTATGAATTTAATCATAAAATTTTAAAATTAAATAAATTTGATGTTATTAAATAAAAGTTTTAAAAATATCAACTACTGATGTTTGAACTGCGAACTATCACAAACCTAACAGTTTCCATGAAAGAAACCTTAAAACCTAACTCATAACTTTCATTAAAGATCAAAATACTTTTGTTAAAGTTAATTACGGTTTTACTTATAATAAATTTAATTATATTATATATATGTATTCCGTGTTGGAATTATTGGATGTTCAAACACATCCTGTTGTGTATCTTAATAACATCATCATAATATATCAGTTTCTCTCACCTATTTTTATCTTCTTCTACGTATTATCTCTACCGAATTGATTTTGAAATATTTATTATTATAGTACATTTCATTTAACAACAGCAAAATAAGAAATTCAAACCTTAATAAAATTGGTTGAATTTAATTATCCTATGAAATAATAGTTGAAGATCATTTAACAATTGCAATTATTATAGGTATTTAATTTGCGCATACTCGCACAAGCATATGCACACAAATACACACATATACAGACAGCTTCGAACTGCTGTTAATAATATTTCTCTTGCTCGTTAAAAATATCTTGTAATATAAAATTTCTAAAATAATTGAACTGTTCTTAAAATTTAGCAATTAAATGCCCATGTGGGATCTCTTGAGGACCCAAAGCATATAATTTTAGTAATTATTTGTTTGTTTGTACATTTTGGTAAAATTGATATTTATATTGACATGTTAAAGCATTTTATTTCTCAGTATATTGTGAATTGTCATCATTTGTTTATCAAGTTTACCTTTGTCCTCCGGTACGGTGTATATTTGGTACCCCACAAAATTCAAACTATTAATTATTTTTTTTCAAAAATAAATATTATAATACCATTTTCTCTGTGTAAATCTCATAAATGAAATAAAAAACTTTAGTTATTGTTAATGCTTAATTATTTTTCAATATTAATAATGACATAGGATAGTTTTAAATAATAATGGTAGCAAATTGTTGTATATACAAATTGTTTGTAATTTATTTTAACAATCACGATAAAATGATGAACATATTATATAAATTTACTTTTCTTTGAAAATATATTCCAATTTATCATTAAACTAATCAAATTAAGCATGGTTCAAATATCATTTTTGACTTAGCGTCGAAAACCAAAAATATTACAAAATTTGAATTTATCTAACGTAAAGAAGCAAAAGAAAAATTCTTAAAGAAAAAAAAATAAAAGCAAAATAAATTGTCAATCTCACCTTTCAGAATGATCAATTGTTTGTGTTCTTTATCGTAAAAGATTGCATCTGCATTTTTCAGATTGTCATTGATTTCGATCGGTTCAAAACTCTCGTCCACACTCGTGTTTTTCAGTCGGAACAATTTGTTTTCTTCGGCGACGATGTACACTTTATCATCAGAAACTGAAATTATTCATCAATATAAAAACGAAGATTCGATAAGTCAATTGGTTTACATTTGAAAACACTTTCGAAATTTGTCAAATTACACAATCTTGATTGAATTCTACCAAGGTCACGCTTCTTTCGAAGTATTGTCTTCTTTCCACGACTGCCATATATACTTTGAGCTCCAAATGTATCATCATCTGGCAATTTGTAATCTCTCTCAGAAATATAACCTCCATACCAAGGAGCCATTAAAGCTTTTGGATCATTACTGTGATGTAAACCAATTGCATGTCCCATTTCATGAGCTGCTACTATTCTTAAATTTATTCCATTATCCGTACCTTCAGTCCATGTCTCAGCATTGTCGCAATGTAAATTACCATTTCTAGGAAAATAAGCATGTGCCAAAACACCTTAAAATTAGAAGTTACATTTTATGATGTAGTTTGTTAATTCATAAATAAACCTGATGGAACATTATCTAAAGGAGATGGATCTATTCTGGCTTGAAAATTATTATCAACGTCGTACATAAGATGGTCTTTACCAGCAAAGCTAATAGAAAATTTGGCATAATTTGTATCAGGATTTTCTGCGAAAGCAATATTTGATATTCTTTCCCAATAATTCAGCGCTACCCATATAGCTCGTCTATTGAAATGGAGTATCATATAGATAAAATTAATTGAATAAAAACATATTTATTTCACCTGACTGCATTGAAATCCATTGTTCGTGGTAACCAGTCTTTATGAATATAATATCTATAAGTAGAACCACTGTCCCACTTAACGTTTGCGGCGTCTAAGAATAAACATAATATCATTTATTTATTATCAATATCAACTATATCTTTTGTTCTTCTTTTCATGATCCTTTCCTCCACAACGGGCCTTATCCATATGAGATATAACTTCGTCGGATAATTCTCCATTTACATCAATGCCGGCCATTTTTTGCATTTCTCTAGAAAATTAATTAAAAATATTTTTCATGTAAAGATTTTTCAAACTTCAAAGCATCTTTAAAGTTTTCATTTGACTTATCGTAATCATAAAATTCATTTAAATATTTTTCTGCATCTCGTTCCTCACTTGATTTGAATGCCTCCGCGGACAAGACTTTTGGAAGAATAATTTAATTCGCTTTTTTTATACATTTAATAACACTTACAAAAGAGAGAGATTGATAAAATCAAGCTTATGATCATTTTATTTTTAAAAGAATATTGAGAATCTTTCTATTTATACAATTGTTATGTTTTCTTTGCATTTCATTTTCTTGTTTAAATAACAATTAAATAAATTATTCTAATGCATTTCAATCTGTAAATATAAATAAAATAAATCTGAATTTGTAAATAACTTTAATCGATTATAGAATCTTAAAAATAATAAAAATAACATTAATAATATTATTATTATTAATAAAAAATAATAATTTTTGGTTTTCTTCGTTCACCATCTGATATCAGAAACTATCTTATTTGAATCTTTTCAATAACTTTTGTATTCACGTCCTGTCTCTTCATTGCCGTCAAGCTCGCGTAATAACTAAAATGATCAATCATTCCTAAAATTTATTTTTAACCCAAGTGATAGTGACGAAAAAATCACTCATTTCGTTCGTTGATGAAGAATATGAAAGAGCTAAACAAATTTGGGAATTATTTAATTGTAAAACATTTGGAGATTATACAGATGTTTATTCAAATTTTGATGTCTATATTCTCACTGATTGCTTTGAAGAATTTATCTCAAGGTTTTATCCGCTAAATCCATCAAATTATATTTCAAGTCCCTCCTTAGCTTGGGATGTGTTGTTGCATTCTTCCCAAATAACTCTAGATCTTTTAACAGATTTAAATATGTTTACTTTGATAAAACATAATATTAGAGGAGGTATTAGTAGTGTTCTAGGGAAACGAAAGATAAAATCTTGTAATATGCGAACATTGCATCAAGAATTTGAAATAGTGGATCATGCTTGTGGTTATGAACTGAAAGATAAAAAAGAAAACAGTAAAGAACTAAGTAAAGAACTAACGAGAGAAGATTATCAAAATATTCTAAAGTCTTTTACCGATCCATCATATATTTTATTCTAAAAGTATTCTAAGATTCTAAAACTGGATATTTTGTTGAATGTGATTTAGAATATCCTAAAGAAATTCATGAGAAAGCAAAACATTTTCCATTTTGTCCGATTAATCGTCAAGTAAGATATGAGGAATTAACAGAGTGGCAGAAAATGATTATTAATAAACCCAATCGGAATCCATCAACAAAACTAATTTGTGATCAAAATAATAAAGAAAATTATTTAGTACATTATAGATTGTTACAATTTTATTTAAAACATGGGATGAAATTAAAGAAAGTTCACTCTATTATATCTTTCAAACAACAATGCTGGATGAGAAATTATATTGAAAATAATATCAAGTTAAGACAAAAAGCAGCTGTTAAGGAAGATGCATTTGGAGTGAAAAATTATAAGGCTTTAAATAATGTTGTGTTTGGAAAGAAGATGGAGAATACTGATAAGTATAGAGATATCAGGTTAGTTACCGATATGAAAGAATATATGAAGATTATCTCTAAACCAACAGTGAAAGATATTCATAAATATTCTAAAGATTTAATATCTGTTGAGATTCAACAATATGAAAAGACATATAATAAACCCATGTATATAGGGTTTGCAATTTTAGAATTAAGTTGCAAATGTATGAAACTTATTATGATGTACTTAAACCTCACTTTTAAGATAGAATTTCATTGAATTATATGGATACAGATTCTATGGTATTACATTCAAGATCGGAAGATTTAAAGAAGGAAATAGAAGAAACTCCAGCCTTAGCTGAACTTATAAATACAACCGGAGACCTATTTACCTTTAAAGATGAAAAACCGATAGTACCAATTGATAAAGCTATCTTTACAAGATCTAAGCAATACTTTTTAAAGTGTGAAAAATTTGATTCGAAAAAAGATGTTCGAAGTAAAGGATGTAAAAAATGTGTTGCGCAACAACTAAGATATGAAGATTTTGAGAAATGTTTAGAAACAGGGGAAAAGTTGTTCAAAGTGATGCATAAGATAAGATCAGATGAGCTTCATGATCTTTATTTAGAAGAGCAAATTAAATTAGTTTTGAATAATTTTGATGATAAAAGAGCTATACTTTCTGATGGTATTCATACATTACCTTATGGTAATTATAAATTAGAAGTGATAAAAGATTTAGATAGAATAAATAAAATCTTAAATACAAAGTATATAGACTTAGATATTTACAACTTAACAGATTTAGAATATTATGACCTACTAAATAGAATAAATGAAAAAGATAAATCGATGTCTTAGTTTATTTCTTTTTTTCTTTATTGACTACCTCTGCAACTTTCTTTCCATCCTTAACCCCATTAATTTTTCCATTTATTTCCATAATTATCTCTTGACATTCTTCGATTTCTTCAGTTGTTAAAACTTTATCTTCTAAAGCTTTAACTTGAAATAAATATAATTTATTGATACCAAGTTCCACTTGTTCACATATTTCACGATAAATCTTATTCTTTTTACTGGTTAGTCCAATGGAAAGTCCTTCACTTAAAAATAGTTGGACACCATTAACTCCACCCAATGCAGCAGTAACAACACCCGCGGATAATCCTAGAATAGCTGGAGTTAATCCACCTATTACAGATGTTACAATTGTTAAAACTCCTGCAAGAGAGAGAGCTGTAATTTTAATACCTGAATCAGCTTTAGTCCATCTATTCT
Organism: Girardia tigrina; assembly: GCA_001938485.1. Lineage (NCBI taxonomy): Eukaryota > Metazoa > Platyhelminthes > Tricladida > Dugesiidae > Girardia > Girardia tigrina. The sequence goes on along the minus strand of MQRK01238481.1, from coordinate 19,634 downwards.
TAATCTTCTTATAATGTTGTAGTTTTTCTTCAAGTTTCTTCTTTTCTAATAAAAAAACTCATTAATTCTGTTTAATTCTAAATTTAAATCTATTGGAGCTGATGGGTTAATATATATTGGGTTAATATATATTAAAAAAGATGATCCAAAGGATCAATATATATTTATATATAATATTTATATATCAATATATATAATGAGGAAAACGATGGTGTCGTGTTCTAAAGTAGGTTTAACTTGCTCACTTCGAATAGTTGGATAGATATGTGCATATATTTTCTCTTCTTCTTCTTCATCATATTCATTTTCCAGTTTTCTACCCATTTTTAGACTCATTTTTTTAAGATTTAATTTTATGGATTTTGTTTAAAGATTTAACAATCTCATCAATTTTC
>MQRK01238479.1:0-10499 GCA_001938485.1 Girardia tigrina | reverse complement strand
TTTTAAGAATAGATTGATAATAAGTTTTTTTTAAATAAAAGTTTAAATGATCAAAGGTAAATGAGATTCACTAAAGTATTTTTGACAAATGGGACAGCTGGTTTTGTAGCTAAACCAATTCGATAGACATTCCCTGTGGAATCCGTGTTTGCAGTTTGTTTTGAAGATGAGTTCTTTCGGTTTGAAAAGGTCGTGGCAGATCGGACACATCTGAAATGAAAATAATTTAAGTGTACCAGAGTATAATTGATGTACATTATTATAATATCTGTTGAAAATCGAATATCTCGACACCGAAGTTTGTTTGATGTCTTTCTGAAAGACCCATATTTTGAGACTAAAGACAAAATTAGGAATTTTATTGGTATAATATTTGATATAGAAAAATAAACGTCTACAAAATCATTATAAATAAAAAATAAAAATTCAATCATTTGATCATGTGAACGATGTTATTTTGATATTATTTGAGATAATTTAATTGAATTTTATCTAATTATTTCAATTAAAATTTTGATTGTCATTAGAAGTTTGCGTCATTGGCCATAATTATATTGATAAAAATTCAGAAATGCTCAAAGATTTTCGGAACTGTAAATATATAAATATTTATATTTAAATAAATTTTTTAAACATTTTGTAAATCGGGTTATCTTATTTAATTTTAAAAACTGGAGTATTTTAGTAAAAAAATCCCTGATAAAAAGATTTAATGAAGACAAAAATATATTATTTTTAATTCATTTCTTATAGTAAAATAATACAAAATTCAATATGATAGAATTTCAATGAAAAATAGGAATTCAGCAAACAACATTATTCTAATTTATTCGAATGAATCTTTTGCTGTTCGCAGAATTTCTGCAAGTGGCCGTTTATATAGTTTAAAATTTGGAAAATAACTTAGAGCAAAATGCTTTACGTTTTATTGGACCATTACAAAATTCCTAAAAGACTCCGGCAGTAGTCAGTTTCTTTTGACCGACCTCTGGGTTTTCATTAAAAAATCCTTTAAGTTTTTGCATTTTGTGTGGGTATTACACTACAGTATCTAAAAATTTTTAAAAATTCGGAAGATATGCTTTAATTTTGATTTTTTAGTACAAAGAGTGACATTTGAAACAAACAAATCATACCAAAGACTTCGATGCATTTCTGAAGGGTATGGAATTTGTAACTCTTAAATTGAAAATGTAAACAAAAGAGTCAATATGAAAAGGCAGGGACAATCTTTTAAAACTGTTTCAATCTTTAATAACACTGGGTAACACCCAAAAATTCGTCGTGGGTTTCTCAACCGATAAGATAACTTAGTGAACTTTCTACTTGGTCAGTAGTCCGGTTTCATGAAGTACCCATGCTTTATGTGAGACATTCGAGACAGAGCCCAGCACTATGAAAAGAAAAAGTGCAGTTAGTACCTGGGACGAGAAGCCTCATAATCGAACCTTTTCTTGACCGGGAGAAGATATTGATCACACCGCTACACATGAAGCTTGGGTTAATGAAACAGCTTACGTGCGCTCTGGACTAGGATAGGAGGTGCTTCAACTACCCGTGCCGAGCCTTACCTCRACTGACCTCTAAGAAGCTGAAGGCTGGCATTTTAGATGGCTCACAGATGTKGCAGCTCATGAAGGTCACAGAGTTCCTAAACTCCATAAACACGCTAGAGTGCGCCGCGTGGAAATCGTTCATGCATGGGGTGAACAACTTCCTGGGGATCATGAAGGATGCAAAGCTCCACAGACTCATCAGCACCAAGGTAGATTTGTGCTAGGTATTTGCATTCTTAGGTATACCTATAGCATTCTTATACAAATATTATGTATAATTATGCTTATCAATTTGATGAACTAAATAAAAACTGAATGAATTTGAATACATGGACTTTTATTTCTGGAGGAAAACGGAAAAAAAATCGTCAGGGTGATCTCAGTTGATGATCTGCAGATTTTTTTTTTAAAAAATTGATTTTTTAAAAATTTCTGTAACCTGATTTAGCAAAACCAAGGTCATTTTCGGGTTCAGAGAATCAAAATTGTTGTGTTATTTAAACTTTAAATTAAAATATTTAGTTTTTAAAACGCAAATCTTTAATCTTTAATCTGACTCCAATTAATCAGTTAGGACTTCTAACATAAACATATAAATAATGAACACAAAGTCTTTTTATGAGACTTTATTTTCAATAACACAAAATAGCACACAGCTTTATATTGTTCAATTCAATAGTGTCAATAAATGTATTCACAAACGGATAATCGATGCGAGTTTTTCAGATCACAGTTTATTAATATCGAAATTATAAATCTTCTAAACGAACGATAACCGTTAAATCTCAAAGTCAAATGAACAATTATTTTCCTATAGAGGATACTGAGTTCGATAATCAACTTCAAGATAAAAATAAAAGAAAAGATTTTATTTAACAAAAATAAGTTTACTTCACTCAAATTTGAACACAGAATCGTCTTTAATATTTTACAGTAGAAATTTATTGAGAAATTGTAACTGAATTCGTTGTTGTTAATTTACTTATTTTACTAACCTATAAAAATTAATTAACTAAAGCAAATCCAAAAATATTTTCACAAACTTTATTCTGCAAACTTTATTAAAATAACTATTATGTGAATCGAAAATAATTGATTTTTACCAGAGTTTTTAGCTTATTTTTCGAGTTTTTAGTTAAAATTTTAATTTATATTTTTCGGAACCCCAACAAAATTAGTCTAATTCAGCTGGAAAACCCTCGGCGATTTTCAAAAAATATTTTTTGTTACCCTGTGTAATTAATGAATAAATAGGATTTTTCGAACTTTAATAAAAGATTTTTAATCATTAATAAAAATGTTGCAATCTTCAATAGACTGTAACAATTATTTATTTATAATAATTCATTATGACGAGAAATGGAATAAAATTTTTAAAAATAAAAACTAAAAAATCAAATAGAAATTTCAACCAAATTTATTTTATAAAGACAATTTTTAAAGAATCTTATTTTAACCATAGTGAATAGTTAAGTCTATCGTTGTATACCATCTTCAAATGAATAGTGTATTTTTACAAGTCATTAGTATAATTTTCCAAACCAATAGCATAATTTTCTAAATCGCTCGTGTATATCATACATGTTTATTTAGAGTGATGTCTTTGCTACCGTAACAGATGAGTATTTTTTTTAATTTCTATTATTTGAGTGTAATTTAATTTTAAAATTTTTAAACTGTTAGAAGATTATATGATTATTTATAGTATTATTTTTCATTTTTTTTGAAATTATAAAATATTTAGTGTTAACTAATTAATCGAACTATTCCATTAATTTCGGATATTGATCATCACATTTTGGAGTCCAATGTTTTATATTATTTTATTTTATTGTATTCGGCATTTTAAAAATCGTCAATGGGTCCGTGTCGCCGACATAAACGCCAGAGTTTCCTATCGACTGGACTGAGGGAAATATCGTCGGTCAGCTGCAACAACCGACGCGAACTCAACATTCTCGTTTTCCTCATTATCGATGTTCGCCTCCTTACATTTTTATCATTATTCGTTTGGCGATCCCTGTCAGATATGGATTCGTTCTGCGCGTCATATATATTTTAATTTTTTATAGATTTATTTTTTAATGTATAAAATTAAATGAATATAAATAATAAAAAATATTTTTATTTATTTTGTTCATCATCTTATCTAAGTTATTTATGTACAATTTGTAAATATTGATAAATTTATTTACCTATATAATTTTAAAATTAAAAATTTAAATGAATATAATAAGTTAGAATGTAGAAAATCATTCAACTAACATGGGATATGCGGACCTGTCTGCATGTTGAGTGGGAAATTAAAATCACATATATTTAATGAACGCAATTTTCGAAATAAAATTGTGTAAACGAAAAATAATTAATTAAAGTTTAATTTTTGTAAATTAACCTACTTTTAAATTTTAATTTTTTTAACATTTAATCTTGAATTATAATTCGGTCATCGTCATAATCTTAAAATTGAATTTAATCGAGCACAAAAATTGAATAAATAATTCTTAATCAATTTTTGTAAAAGAAAAATTAATCTTGGTTTAATAATCGTTTTTGTTGTAAAATAAAATGTTGCTCATGTTTGTTAATTTAATTTTTTATCGGAAAACTGTACGTACAGTCCCTGTCACGATAAATAATTTGAACAAAATAATAATAAATTAAATAATAACTTAGTTAAAAAATAAAATTTTAAAATAACAAATAAAAATAACTTAATAAATATTAAATTATAAAAATTCATAAATTTAAAAATTTAATCTAAAAACAAAATTTTCACAAATTGTAAAGAAATATTTTTTTGCAAATTTATTTAAAGTATTAGATAGATATTTTCAATAAATAATAATTTTAATAAATAAAACTTCTCAGTCTTTAAATAAATTGATTTTCTTATCAGAAAATGTCAAGTTTTCACAATTTTTACTCTTTCTTCAATCGATTTTCCGAAAGATAAATAAGCAGAACATCGTCGGTTCCATCGGGACGGATACTAAAGAAAGATCTAAATCTCTTCATCCAACATATTTAAAATAGGTGTTCCGCTTGGATGAGGAGACTTAGATTTTTTTTTAGTATTGCTTCCGACTAAAACTAACGAGGTGCTGGGTATCGATTGTTTCGGAAAATTGTAAGAAGAAAGTGATTGGAACGACGATTGAAACAGTCATGTAGGCATTCTGCATTAAAAAACTTTTTAAAATAATAATAGTTTTATTTGTTTAACACCGCCATTTTTCAGAAACCCTTAAACTCAAAATTATTAACTAATTTTGTTCTACTGGTAGCGGCCGTATCTCCACGATATTGTCAGAGTACAAAATCGATGAATATTTTACGAAAATCATCGAATGTAGTTGAAATGACTGTTTAATAGTGTATTGTCAACGAGAATGAACTTTTATGGAGAATCAGCTGGTTACAAAGTCTGTACGTAATCGATAATTCGATTGCAACATTTAACAAAAGAGAGACAGACAGACTGACTGAATATACGTAATCTTTGTAAAAATTATACGTAAAAATTTTTAATTCTACAAAAACTTACCAACAGAAAGTTATTCCTAATAATATAATGATAGCCCATAGGATAATGGCACATATTATCAATAAATTGGACTCCTATTTAACAAAAAAAAAGTTATTTTAAATATTTTGAAAATATTACCATAATCGTTAAAAATGTTATTATTCTTAAATTGAATGATGTGATGTTTTGAAGTTTGAACTCTGTAAATAACTAGTTTATTATAATGATATTAATAATATTTTCATTCAATTAAAAACTATTTCATTATTAATTCAAATATAACATAATTTTTGATCGTAATGAAAGCAACTTTGTGGAAAACATAAAAAATTTAAAATATATTACATCAACCCCTTGAATATTTTTGTAATTATTTTGAGGATATGAGATAAATTGTATAATTTTATTTTTAAATTAAATAAAAGTATATCAATAAAAATATTTATATAATGAAGTGCTGGTCTATGGATCGAGCTGTGGAGTAGAATTCCTCCCTCTGTTATGGCTTTTAATTCATTGTCTGTGGTAACAAATTTTGTCACAAAAATTTTGTTGCGTCTTTTATTAATTTTTCAATTTTATGGTACATTTAAATTTAACTATTTCTCAATTACATTTTCCAAAAAAATTAAAATCGCATTTTTTATTTAAGTCGATTTAATGGTTTTATAATTATTTTTTAATTCCAATTTTAATTAAAAATTATAATTACATTTTCCAAAAAAATTATAATCACATTTTTAATTTACTTTGATTTAAGTTACCAAAATGGTTTAGTTTACTTTTATTTCGCAAATAAAATATCAAACTTAAATTACTTTTATTTTATTTCAAATAAATATTTTCATCAAATTTGAAATTAACTTTTTTTTACTTTATAATAAATCTTTACATAAATCTTCTAATAACCCTACCGTAAAATTTATTTTATTTCTTACTTAAATTAATTTTTTATATTAAATTTCTGAAAATCGATTTTAACATATTTATAGCAATATTTTACGGAATGTAATTATTTATTTAATAATTTCATAAGATTCAAAAATTTTATATTTTATGAACGTTCCCAACATCATGAATGCAATTTGTTGACATGATGAGTGCATAAAAAATGCATAATGAATGCAATTCGTTAACATGATGAATGCAATATGTTGACATGAAGGATGCATGACGGTATCACCTTTGATACGGTCATGTTTTGAGTGGTTGATAAGATAATTATATAATATAATATTTTACATAATAGTTTGTTTAAATGTATCACTTCAAATAAATAATATATCATTGAATATAATGAACTCTCATAAAGTAAGTAGATGTCGACCCCCCGGGGGGGGGTCTTATGGCCAAGATAGCCCATGCACGTTTTAGGTATACTATATCTTTATATAGTTTTTATATATATACTTAGGCTGTCATAAAAGTCCTCGGTGGCCTTTAAAACACTAATATTTTACCAAATTTAACCAAATTTGGACTGAGTATTATTCAGACTGTCATAAATACTGTGTTAAAATTTCAAAGGATAAAATTAAAAAAAAAGTAAAATTTTGTTTTATTAAAGTATTGAAATTTTAAAAGTGCAGCGAATTCAAATCAAGCGGTTTTTAACAATGGAACCAAATAAATGTTGCCAAAGTTTTTTTGTTCTAATTCAAAGTAAAAGAGGATTCTCTGCTTCAGAAATTCTTCAGCAACTTCAGCAGGCATGGGAAGACGCAACTAACCCAGCACTGAAAACTATTCAACAATAGTTGACTGATTTTTAAAAAGAAAAGCGGACGTCCTTCGACGATTCATCAAGAAGCGACAGGCCGTCATTAATATACAACGAAAAGATTAAAGCAGTCAAAGAAGTAATTGATGAAGCTCCATATGCGTTTTTGCGTTATACTGAAAATGAACTTTCCTTAGGCAAAAATACAGTTCACAAAATTTTGCGTGAAAAAAAGTTTGCTCTGTTTGGGTCCCTCACGAACTTTCGGTTGTTAATAAACAACAACGCATTAACACTGCAAAGTATATACGCCATGCAATTTCACAGATGGGTGATGAAGCATATTCCAACATAGCGATCGAGGATGAGACATGGGTCTTTTTCCAAAGTAGAGGAACGAAAGAAGATCACAAAGTTTGGATTCCTTCTAACGCTGTTCCACCAAAAGTGATAAAGCCATCGCCAATGACTGATAAAAAATCTCTTGTTTTCGTCACCTTTACCTGCAACAAACGTTTTAATGTAAAAGCACTGCCATATGGTACTAAGATTGATTCAGAGGCGTATGTGAACTTTGTTCATGACACTGGTGGTTACTGACAACAATGGTGAATATGTTGTTGCTTAAGAAATATTTAAAATATTTTTTTAATAAATATTTAAATTCGCTGCATCTAATTATCTAGCGACAATTTTACAAAGATTGTCCTCAGGACAATCAAACGTGTAATAGTAATAAAATAATTAAGTAATATTGGTGTTCTTAATATGCTGAATTAATAAATTATTGGGAAGATAATTATATTGGAAAAATGAGACGCAACTTACCAAACTTTAAATTGAATCTTTTGAAAATATTCTATTAAAATATTTTTTCAATTTTGTGAATTGGGAAATTACACAAATTCGGCATAACAATCAACTGTTATTATCTAGTTGGTTAATAATATTATTTTTTGGTAAGTTTCAAATTTTATGCTTTGAAATTTTAACACAGTATTTATGACAGTCTGAATAATATTCAGTCCATATTTGGTTAAATTTGGTAAAATATTAGAGTGTTTTTAAAGGCCACCTGAGGACTTTTGGGACAGCCTAAGTATATATATATATATATATAATGTTGATGTGGATTCTCAATTTACTTATATGAGTTTCTATTCAAGTGCCTGAGCACATTTTTGATATTCTGTTTTCTTGTACCTCTAAAATCGATATATATATATATATATATATATATTTCTACGAATTTCTCTTCGATTGCCAACATTCGTGTCTTTGATTTGATCGCTTTTGCTTGTTCGTGTGGTGTCAAATATTGTGCGCATAACATACAGTCAGTTCGTGATAACGCGTCTACGTTTTTGTGTAATTCTCCCTTTCGGTATTCAAGCTTCATATATAAACTACTTAAATAATTAATCCAATCTGAAATTGTGGCGTATTCGGCTTTTTGTAGTCATCATAAATGTGATAGCTTTATGATCAGTTTGCAATTTAAATCGTGCCACGTAAAGGTAATGTTTAAAGTATTGCGTGAAATGAAAAATCGCCAATAATTCATTTCTAGTTATGAAGTATCCAACTTCATATTTTGTCACAGACTTTGATCCATATACAATTACTTGTTCCTCACCATTTTCGTTTTCTTGGGCCAAAGTTGCTTCTATCGTGTCGAACGATGCATTCGTATCAAGTTTAAACCCATTGGTATAGTCAGGGTAACACAGGACTGGTGCATTTATCAAAGTGCTTTTCAATTTTTTAAAAGCCTCATAATGAGATTCGGACCAATACCTTCCACACATCTCTTCTAAAGGCTTAGAAACTTCCGAGTAGTTCTTTATAAACTGCCGATAATAATTGCATATACCCATGGCTGGATTTACAGTTTCAGGGGTCCTAGGTCAGAAAAAATGGGGCTCTAATTTGAAAAATAAAAAACAATACCAAGTTTATTTTTGTTTGCAAAAATATAATAGTCGTTTAATTTATCTCAAAATTTTACTTCAATCCAATTTACATATTTTTTTCTGTATTTTTCATTGACAAAATAGTTAATTAATGAATCAAAATCAATTGACCTCATTTTTTCAGCATTACTTGACAATAATGCAACATCATTTAACGTTTTTTGGGAAAGAGTTGATCGTAAACAATTTTTTGTTAATTTTAATTTGGAAAATGACATCTCTCCAGAACAATTAGATATCATGAAATACATGAAAATTCTAAGTATTATTTCGGTATTAGGAAATGCAATCTCTATTTGTTTTTCCTTAATGAGTTTATATAAATCCAAAGGAGAGAAATGAGGAGTTTGGGTATTGAAATGATCAATTAAATATTTATGTAGGTGTTCGATTTCTGAATACAAATTTTCGTCAATGTATTCTGCGTAGTCTTCCACGAGACGATCAACACAAATCTTTAGTTTATCTTTATTGCTTCTCGTGTCTATTAAAAATCCAAATTTGTCATTCAATTCATGGTAGAATTGACCTCTTTCTTTCAAATTTGTAGTGAGATTATTGACGATTTTTAAGAAAACATTTTTCTTAAATACTTCACGTGGACTCAACTTAAGTTCCTTTGAACAATTTTCATCTGGAAGAACTTTCCTTTTACGGCGTCTCTTTTCTAAATAATCAGTGTTTGGTAATAATAAAGTATCATCTTGTTCTATTGAATCGAATTTTTCAGTTAATCCAAGAAAATAATCACCAAGAGATGAATAAAGTTCAGAACATGTATCGAGAGTAATACTAGCATGTTGTAATGATTTGGAAACTGCATTCATTCGTTGTAAAATTTTATCCCACATTATTGTTTGTATGGAAAATTCAAAAGTTTATATTGTTGATAGTAAATTTCCAGCCTCTGCTCTTGCTTTCATTTAAAATATTGAACTCTCATTGATTGTAAGTATTACTTCCATCAATTTAGTTGTAGTTCTGGTAAATACATTTGACTGAGTCAGCAGGAGCACTCCATCGGGTATTCGATAGTGATTTCAATGAACTACTTCCTAATTGTTCCAAAATATTCCATCGCTTTGTGGAAGCAGTAAAAAAATTGTACAGTTCTCGAACAATATCGAAAAAGTTAATTGCTTCGATACTACAATTCATACCAGCCTCTTCTACTAAATTAAAAGAATGACCTGAACATGGCAAGAATTTTGCAAACTTATTAAGTTCCGAAATTCTGTTTTAATGCCTTTATATTTTCCAGTCATATTACTCGCGTTATCATAAGACTGGCTGATGCAGTTGCTGATTTCTATGTTCAATATTTCTTTTTAAATGTTTACGGTTACATTTGCTAAATTTTCCCCTGTGTGATCATCCATATGGATGTAGTTGACAAATCTTTCAATTGGCTCATTGGTTTGATCTACAGGGTGCGGCAGCTATTTGAGAACAAAATGACATAAAGTTCAAAAAATGAATATACAACAGAAAAATAACATTTATTACAATTTAAAATTTTACATATATTAACACGTACATAAAGGACTACATCATTCAATTAAATATATAATTTAAATATATAATCATTTAATTAAATACAATGAATTTCTGATAATTTCCATATTGGATAATTTTTTCCATCTTTTTCTTTTCTTCCTTGCAAGCATATTTTGATAAATGCTCTGGAAAAATTAGACAAGCCTATTGCTGCCATGTCATGA
>MQRK01238472.1:24351-59323 GCA_001938485.1 Girardia tigrina | reverse complement strand
TTGCTACATCTAAATGCAAATAGAAAGTGGGTTTTCGCCTAGTAGGCTTTGATAATTCAGTCAAAAAATGTGGGAAGTGGGTGAAATAAATACAGAACCGCAAATATATGACAAATTATGAAAGCTTGTACACCAAAAAATTTTTTGGTATGATATTATTCCAAAATATTTGGTGCTGATGTATTGAAAATCTATGCCATTTTTGCATATGATTATTGTATATTTTTATTTTTTGGATCTCATTCTTGGCTTTAAAAAAATTCGTACCATGATAAGTTCTGGCCTTTCTCCTCATCTAACGAACCTCTGTAAGCATTGCATAAATGAATATATTTCTAAATCATGAGAAATTTCAAAATAAAAAATAACTTTGTTAAAGTTTATTTTTAATAAATCGATTAGAGTATGTGAGGAATGTCTTGAATTGTTTATTGCTTTATATTGAAACAACTTATTCAAATTCGAATTCTTTCACTATGTATTATCAAAAATCAATTTTGTCAAATTACGAACTCGGAAATTGTCACTTGTAATACAAAGTGCAAAAAAATCTAAAATTAACCAAACAAATTTATATTTGAAGTGGACATCGAAATCAGTAAACAGCGGAATTCGAATTGAATATTCAAATCGATTATTTCCAGAAATTTATTTCAGTATTAACGAACAAAACTCACAAAAATTCAAATTTAATTTGACACAAATTGCATTTGTAAACATGTGTATATCAATATAAACATCGGAACAAAATCATTCACACAAAAAATCGATTTCTGTAACAAAATTTTTTTTTCGAAAAACACTTTTTATATCAAACGTAAAAACTTTATTCGAACTACAATTACAATATTTTATATCATTATTTTTTTTCAATTTCCATTTGGATGATTCTTATTATTATTTATTCTTTCAAATCGGGCAATTCTGAACAGACAATAACACAATAATCATTAAATCAATCGATGCAACCTTCGTCATCTGAATCGACTTCCTCCTCGGCCACCTCGGCGTCCTTGGCCGTGTCCTCGAATCCGCCCATTTGCGACATCATTTGACTGAAGTCTCCGCCCCCGAAATCGTCCTCGTCGGCGTCTGAATCATCCTCATCCTTCCATCGATTGAAGTCCGTCTTGAGCCAGTGCGGTTTCCGTCCGTCTTTCTTGATCAAAGACGACCAATATCCGCTTGTCGCTTTCTTGATCAGCATGACGATCTCGCGGTCTGTCGAAATTTGCTTGGAATCCTGAAAAAAAACAATCATAAATATTAAAATTATAATTATTTCTATTGATTTTTTAATAATAATTAAAATCGATTTTTTGTCGCTAATTTCGAAAATTTTTACTTCGGGCAAGATTTTCGATAGAAAATCAAAATTGACTTCGTATCGCTTGGGCGGATTGCCCGAAACCCCGCTAAAGGAAAGCGTTTCTTCTTTCAAATTCAAATTTTTGTCTTTGATATCACCGATACAGATCGTGATGTATAGATAATCTTTTCGTTGGGCCCACAAAACGCTCGGATGCATTCTGAATTTTGATTTAGTAAAACTTTACAGTCGTCAATGGAAATTAAACTTACATCTCTAAATTATCACCGGACATGCTTTAATTTACCGAATGTTCTAAAATGACAGCTAAGATTAAATTCTATATAATTTAAACAAACCGATTTTTTTAAAATTAATCGTTATTTTATTTCTATATTAATATTCAATTGGAATTTTTGATATTTTATGATCAGAAAAAACCGAACTGAACTGTTTGTGATCCAAATATTTTTTGCGATTCGTTTCTTGAAATGTTTTTTTGTTGTTTTTGAAATTTAATTTTAATAAAATTTAATTAACGGATATTATTAACATGGGATGACAAAATTTAAATTAATTATGAATATATTTAAGATATTTAAATTTTTTATTTGTTTAGGTTAGAATTTGGAATTTTATTTTTTTGGGGAGAAGCAAATTTTTTTCGAATGTTGAGGAACGATGATTTTTTGTTACACAGAAAAACGAAAACTGTCAAAATTGAAAATTTTAGGAAGTTTAATTTTGGTTAATAGAGTTTTAATTAATTATTTGAGATTGAAAAACACTTTAATTTTGGTTACAATTCAAAATTTTATTAGCTTGGAACCAAGGGCGGATCGAGGGGGTAAAGAGGGTAATTACCCCCTTGGATCCATCCTAGCCTCTAAATCTAACTGAGTTATATGCAATGAAACAAGAGGCTCAAGCTCAGAAGAACCCATTTGATCATTTGTCTAACAGAGATTTCGATGATTTATAAACATTTTTTGTTTTGTGTTTTTTTGGATTCAAATTACCTTCCTACCCTAGAATTTCAATTTTAAACATAAACCATTGAAGCGGGAGTGAGGGCTTTGGCAAAGAAAACTCAAATTTAATCTGTTCCAAACGTTTCGTTGTTTAATTATTAGCTTTCTCAAGAGTTCAATAATCTAATGAACTATAAGTCCATATTCTACGGAACTTATTTTGTTAAGAGACATTATAAGAAAATACACAAATATTTCATACCAAAAGTTTACTCTTTCTTAAGCAAAAGCTCACAAAATTCTGTCTGTTGGTCAATTATCTCAAAAATCTTTTATCATAGAACAATAATATTTGGTATGCAGGCTAAGAATATGATAATGACGTTACCAAAATTTTTGGTAGAAATAAACAGAGTAGAAAAAACATTATGGCCAAAAATGTAGTGTTTTGAAATGAAACTGTTATAATTTATTTCATTTTTAGAAAGTACTTAAAAAGGCTGTTAAGAAATATCCTATTTTATACAATTTGATCCAAAAGTATGGGGAAGGCTAAATATTTCGCAAACTAAAATTCATAGAAAAAAACTTTTATACAAAGACTTTAGGAAATTAAATGTTATTTTACACCAAGGTATATTTCTTTATACACAATATATTTATTAAGTTAAATATTTATCAATATTTTTTTTAAGTTTAAATAAGTTTAAAATATTTATTTATTAAGGTTAAAATTGATACCAAATATTAGAAGGTTAAATTATTAAAAGGGTAGGAGATACGTACTCTTCTTTCTTTTGCGCCTTAGCCACGCAGGCTACGCACCCTTAAGAACAATATATAAGTAGCAATACCAGAGGCCTTTTTGATAAGACTTTTTTTAAAAAGGTTATTCAGGTGATATACCGTATCTCTGCCGGAGAAATTCAAAAGAAGATTTCATTTTTACTAGAAAAAAGTTTGATCTTTCACGAGAAGAAGATTTGATTTCTTCACAAGAAGACGATTTGATTTTGTTTTACGATAAGAAGATCTGATTTCTTTGGATATCAAGTTATTTCTCTCTCGGTGAGATTAAACACATTCATTTGTTATTATTATATTAACTTTCCATATCAAAATTTTATAAAATTTAAAATAATAATTTTATTATATTAAAATATTGATCTTTATTCATTTTAAATCACATTACCGTGGTCGGCAGTCGAAGAACTGTGACCACTACTAAAGTCCGTACATTACACATTAGGATAATTTGTTAATTATTGTAAATTCTTTATCTGTATTATTGTATATATTAAATAAATCTTATTAAAAAATTTGCTGTGTTGTCATTTAGTTATTCTGTTTATTATTAATTGATAATTCTTATTTAATATCATAAAGAAACTTTAATAAACTTTAATGAAACTAAGTCTCTCTAATCATTTCGTTTTGCTGGAAGGTTTCAATTTAACTTGATTATAATCTTCCTCCCTCTTTGTTATAGCTCTACGGAGGTTGAGAATATCGTCAACCCCCCTCGAACTTAACAGACTATATATCTATATTCATTTGTTGTCGAACTACAGATAGTTGAATATCATAAAGTGTATCATAAATAAATAAAGTAATGTAAGAATTTTGATTAGCTGCTAGGCTCAACGTTAATGATAGAGCAAACTTATTTTATTTCCTCTCTTAGTCTTTTATGGTTATTTCACTATAAAACTCAAAGCGAGGTAAGTACCATGTAAATGACTTAACTCAATTTTTAAAGTTTATTATACGGATATTACATTGTGATAAAAGAACACTAATTTTTTTGTGTACCAGTATTTGTGTTGAATAATTACAAATAAGATATTACCTGAAGGTAAGTATTTATATTTCTTTAAATAAGGATTTTTCTTAAGTTTTTTGATAATTGCCACGACCCCTTTGAGTTATAACATTTTTGAAAGCTCATAAAATTATTGAACCACAACCCGGTATAACTCACATTTACTTTTACGTATTGATTTTATAAGGTGGTCGGACGCTTCTCCCTGACATCTAAGGAGTAGTGCCATCGGGTTCTACTTAGTTGACAAAGGCTATGGGCCCCCCAACTGGCCGAGCGTCGCTCGAGGATGATTTTAGTATTACCAATTAACCGTCTGTATGTTTTCACAGTGTGTGCGTCCCTCATGATTGTTAAACTGAAAATATTATTAAAATTCATAATTATCAAATTTTGATTAATTAGTACTTAAAATTAATATTATTAAATTAATTTCATTAGATTCAAATAATCAATCAATAAACATATCAATCCCATCTAAGTAGGAGAGTCACAAATCTAAACAGTATATAAACAACAAACTTACAACATTCCAAATTATCCCTCACACCTCTGTTCCAGTGTTCTGAAAGGTGAGACATACTTTCATTGTCGCTTCTCTTTATATATCGACAACAGATTCATCTAAATGATTATTGAGTTATCATTCATTATCACTTGTATATAAAATTGTTATTTACCAATTAAATTTATCATAAAACAGTTATCATAGATTTATCATGGATTTAATTTATTATATATCTAAGATGGTTATCATTTATCTATTTGATTTACTATTTACAGAGATATGTTCTATTAACTATTAACGAAACCACTCATCACTCATTTGTTACTGTCAGATATTCATTAAATACGCGCGTGCAACATTTTAAAGACATATGCGCAAAAGAAATGAAACACCGGTAGCACAAAATACATATATTTAAACTTATGACAGTCTTGGACAGTGGGTTGAACCCCGATAGGTGTCGTCTGTGTTGTTTGGCGCCTTCTCGTAATCAGTTGAGAGCTTCGTTATCACCATTCGTGTTCTGAAAACATATCGATGAATCGAAATAGTAAAAGCCTTGTCAGGACTCACCCGATGAATAAAATTGAGTGGCGAACCATGCGGATCTCGGTGAGGGCTGTCTATGATGAAGAACCGTTTTAGCATTCGACCTCTCTTTGGGAAGTTATGACCCTTTAAAAGAAATACAAAAATTAAATTAATTATAAAATTTAATTAGAAACTTACGTGAGTTAATATTGGAGTTGAAAATCAGCAGATAGTATTTTTTTGTTTCACTTTCCATTTATTTCTGATTCTCCATCTTGGTAACATTAGAGTAACCCAACTTTTCACAGATGATTTTTTAATTCCTGTATTAGTCTTGTTCATCAAACTCTGTAATCAGAAAATGATTAGGTTTTAACGCCAGGCTACATCACTACTCATTGCAATAATTGAATTGACTGTTCAGCATTATTCCGACTTCTGATAAAATTGTTAGAAGTTCATCATCTGTAATATCAACATTCTTGAGGATTTCATTCATAGCTCTTTTAACCTCGCTTATCATTACTTCTCATATTCCTGCGAAATGGCGTGTTCCGGGTTGATTAAAAATCCAGGTAATCTCATTGTGGTATATGTGATTCTTAAGAGAATAATTATCAACTCAAAACACTTTTTCATCGTTTGCAGCCCCAACAAAGTTTGTTCCGTTATAAGCAGGGGGACCTTAAAATTGACCTAAAAATATATTTCTAGACTTTATTATCACAGATTTTTGACTTGATTTTTTTAATATAAAACAGAGTTAATACAAATGACCTTATCTTAACACCTTTAGGATAGAAAAAGGACTTAATCCAAACCAAATTTATTTTTTCTAAACATGAAAAAGTAGTTGTGATGTCATTAATCATCTTTGTTTTTATTATATGCTAAACGCAAATAGTGAACAGCATTTAATGGAATAAAATTCCTATCTTTCTTCAAAATGTTACCAAGAATAGAAAAGCAGCGTTCAACATCAACCGAGTTGGGTTGACAGTTAAGCAGCAACGAATAACTGCTGGGAGAAATATCCTGTCGTTTATGATGGACGACATCAAGTATTTCGTTCTTTTCTAAACGTTTTGCTATATAGCCAGTTATATTGAACGGATCAACTTGAAAAGATACCGTACTTAAATTATTGTACGCTGCTCTTATAGTACATGAGCTGCTTTGGGTCACTTCAACATAGTTTAACAAACAAGCATATTTTGTGATATTTATCAACTCTTCTACTATATTCTCATGCGTTAAGGCTCTTCTAACACGGGTAATAAGAAATCCATCATCTGTGATTTTCTCGACAATATGTCGAATTGCAGGCAAATGATCTGAGTACCAGATCACTGTTCTAAGCCATGTCCCGCAACGTGTAAGTATCTGCTGAGGTGGTTGGCCGATTTCATCCAAAAGCAGACGAAGATCACGATTTTTAACAAAAGCTACTTTCATTCTTGCTATTAGATCATCCACTGCAGGACCGGATGTACGAATTCTTTGAGCACACTTACCCCGCATATGTGCAACACATGTGACATGTACTATTGATGGATACATGGGTTTTAAAATAGTACCACATAATATCTTATATGTTGCTGCATCGGTAAATAGTAAGCAGAAATTTTTCCTAGGAATATCAATAAAACGAATAGCATAATCAATATGCTGAGAAACTAAGTTACTGTTGATAGCAGTAGCCAACTGCAGACATTCCAAAACCGATGTTTTAGATGGCTAATCTAATGTTCCAACTAATATACACAAATATTTATTATTATGAATCTCACTTTCATCCACGATCATGAATATTTTTTTCCAATAAGTTTCTTTTTCACAACATGTTTTTCATCCAAACTAATTCTCTCCATCTGGGACATTCTTTTGCCATTTTTAAAAATAATGAATCGATTGATGGATGACGAATTTTTTATGACGGTATATCAGCAACTGTAAACGCCATTGTTACATCTGTTACGAAATTACTTGGGGTTGTAAACGTTTGCGTTGAACATAATCATGACTGTGTATTGATGTTTTGCAGTTTAAGTTGATGCGAGCAGAAATTCGAAGACTCTCAACATGAAAACTTTTATCAAGTTTAACATTACTTTCACATGACTTGCAATATAATTGCTTTTTCGGAGAATCAGTAAATTTCAATAGAAATTAGGCTTTTAGTTGGCGCAATTTAGAGGTATCACTTTCTTTAATCTTGGTCATTTTAAAACAGGTTCTATAAGCAAATTGTAGAGCAAAAAAATTATAAATTTAAACAATTTTATTTTAATTTTTATATGGTTATAAATAAATATACAATAATAATTAAAAAAGCGAGAATTTTATTTCAATGAAATATAACTTATTAAAAAAATTTCTCGCTTTCTAATTTTTATTGTGTATTTATTACGCTAAATAATCAACAAATAGCATTTTTCAATATTTTGACCGAACTTCAAGTTTAGACCTTATTTTGCCCTAATAACTTCCTTCACAATGTGGTTGCTCTTAAAAAAATAACAGATTTGTGTATAATTTTTAAAAATAACTGCATTTCAATTTTGACTTTATTGACTTTTGGTTACCCTGTTTATAACAAATTATCAATTTTGGTGTTCTCCTTCTGTTAATAAATCTAAAAAAGACTATCAAGAACGATTCAGCCTCTAGATTTCTTACGAGTTTTAAATGCATCGCTCTAGTGAGTAAACAAGAGAATAAGCAAAGATAAATCTTTTCTCAGTTGTGTCCGCAACCTTGTATGGTATCGAAAGGTCCAGTATTATCTACAGCAACTTTTAGGAAACTTCTCCACGGTCGATCTTTTCGAAACGAAGGTAACAAGGATATTTGTTGATTATTGCCCTTAGCTCTATCTCTATTAACGGATGCAAAGGCGAAATCTAGACATTTTCGTCAATCATAAAAAATAACAAATAAAGATCTAATCTGGGAACACTTTTCTAGAAAATGAACAGGACAAGTAAAACATGAAATACACATTAAACAAGAGAAAATGGTCCATTATGATACACACATCTTATTCGGGCTCTGACAGTCCTAAAATCAATGTACAAATGCGACATGTCCATTTCTTCAATAATTTCTTCACCTTACGCTCAAACTGCATGATTTTCATGGCCTCTCAGCCTGCTTTTACAAACTTCAGCTTTATGATTGAGCTAAAAATTCTCCACTGGACGGCATTAAAATGTTTGGAGGGTTGGATGTCTTGGGAACAAATGAAATATGAAATGACTCCAACCGTTGCAGTGTGGAATTTTGCGTAATTTACTGATGCAAGGTCTGGTCAAAACATAATATTGCTCTCTCGGTGCTCCTTCTCAATAAAGCTAACCAGTGCAGTGTAAATTTGGCATTGATACTATTGGGATGTTCTGAAACACGAGTTCACTAACTTTTCTATCCTCTGAAACACAGATCCAGACCATCAACTGAATGGGGAACTTCTTTTCAGCTCAATATTTCACCGGAGGGAGAGGGGCTTGCATGTCCGAGGTGTAAAAGTGATCGTTTCCGGGTAGATTTGAGTTTGAAATAACACTCATCATCCATGAGAATTGTGAGGACTGTTTTGAATTGTGTGTTGATGTTGTGCATGTTGTATGTTGATTCGGATTGTGTCTCTCTTACCCAGATGGATGATTGGTATTTTCTTTGATTCCTACTAATTGAAAATAATTTAATTTAATTTTAAAGTAAAAAGATTTTAAATAATTATTGAATGTATTATTTATTTTTTAATGTAATTTAAAATTTTAATATATTAATTTAATATGATCTTTTTTAAAAAATGTTTAGATTTAATTTCAAATAATTAGGTTCTTTATAATTAATAATTTTTATTAACAGATTTTCATTTATTGAAAATAATTAGTTTGAACTCAGAAACATATTGATCTAGAGAGATGTCAAATAGTGAGTGCGCTTGTGGTATTAATAAATGTTGTAAACCTCATATTGATGTTGTTATTAAGAATCATTTCTCCTCTCAAAATTTCAAGTAATTTTCCTGCACGATGTTTTGCATTCTTCTTTTGTTCAGAGGTGTACTGTGGAGCTTTAATTCGTTTATAACATCGAATTTCATTGAGAACATTTCCAATGGTTTCGTGACTCACATTGTGCTTCTTGGCTTTTTGTCGAAGTGACACACCCATTTTGTTTACTGATCATCGACAGATGCTGGCTCGTTGGACGTTTGTCAGTTTCTTATTATGTCCACCACTCCCTGGCTTGGGAGATACATTCAAATTCATCTGTAATCTTGTGAGGATTGTGTAGATTTTCGAGCGTGCAAATCCCTCTTCTAAGAAGTGTTTCAGGGTGAAGGATTTTCCTTTCGTGAAATGGATTCTCCAAAATCTGCTAACCCTTTCTCGGGCCTGTTTATCTTTCATGACTATGTTAGAAAAGACTAACTGCAGGATGTAGAAATGTTCTGTAATCAACAAATGGACCAATCAGAATTATTTACCTGTTTTCTTTACATTCAATTTTTACTTTAAGGATATTAATTAAATTTTCAAATATCCAGATTTTGCCTTTACACCCGTTACATTTAATACAAGGATTTAGAACTCTGTTAATTGTGCCTCCAGTAAACCAAAATTCTTGATTAATTCTGTTAAGTATGAAGTCTACTCCACAATAATGCTTTTCTTGGCTATGTATTTCATGGATGATTAATTTAGCACTTCAACTTTTACATTTTCTAATTATTGACCATTTTATCAATAACCTTTCCCTGTTTTAGGTTCTCAATGTCCTCACTAAATCAGTCATTTGCTGTATTTTTATGATTTCCATTTTTTACTGCTTGTATTCTTCTACATTGATATTTTGAAATTTTCGATTAAGAAGAACTTCGACGTAAGAATAAGTCGCTTTTGAATTATGAATAATACGTCTTACCCATGAAAAAACGCGTATTAATCTTTTCCAGTTAGAATAATTTGTTGGGACCAGGCAGTTCCTTTTCCATATGTAATTATTCTCTGTAGTTATTAACATTACTATTTTCTTTTTAAACTTGTTTTTACATGGTTTCAGTTTTTTGTTCCATTTTGGCAATTGTTCCTCATTTCGTTTAAAAAATTCGGGCCCATGAAACTAAAAATCATTATTTGCAATTCCTCCGCCTTAATTCCCATTGATAAAATGTTGAGGTTATAAAAATAATAAAATTTTTAAAGATAAAATTTTGTTTTAATTAATAGATACAATAAGAAATTATTTATCTATTTACCATAATCAATATAAATTATATATAAATATCTGGATTAAAAATTAAATAAAAATTCAAATAATTCAGATAAAAAAAAGAAAGATTTATGTGAAAGAAATAAATATATGTAATAAAAAGATAAATATAGATAAATTAAATTTTAGAAACTAGTATAAAAAGGAGATGATTGTTAAGAAAGTGTCCTTAATTATAAAGCTGAAAGTTAAAGATAAAAAGAAAATCTTAATTATTTTGAAAGACAAGAAAAGAGCTTAGTTGAACTTAAAGGTTATGAATTCGGTCAATAGAATTTATTAACTCACCCACAAAGATTTAATCGAATTAATTAACTCAACGACGAAGAATTAATAATTCAATTATCTGGTATAAAAGGAGAATAGCTACAGATCGTAGAAGAAGTCTCTATTGCGTGGATTACGATTTAACGATTAATAAAAGTACGAATTATATAATTTATACATTTTATTCAATTATATTTTTATATATTTAAAATTACTTAGGGTAAGTAGATTCTACTTCCCTAACTATTTAAAATATAAATTCAGGAAAAAAGGTTTAAGCTTTTTGAACTGTAATTATAAATTGTGAATAACAAATATTTATTTTTTAAAATAATTTCTTTTTTTTCTTTTCTTTATAACCGAAAGGTCTATTAATCACCTAGATAGATCAATAATAGGTCAGCATGATTTTCTTTACCGGATACAATGTTCCACTGTTCTGGAGCTGTATTATCCTGAATTTTGACTACTCTGTTAGCAACAAATGTTTTCAGGTGATTTTCGTATTGTTTTATTCAGTATAAAAAATCTTCTCTGTCAACCCAATAACTTAATCTAACCTTTTCTAAATTAAGTGCTTTAATCATTTTTCGCTCTACCTTTATAGCTAAACATGCTCCAAGTAATTCAAGACGAGGAATACTGATTACTTTTATTGGAGTTACTTTACTTTCTTAATCGAAAAAGACTTAAATGATATCAGCAATTTTTATTGTTAATCTCAATTACACAGGTTACAATTATAATTCATAGATATAATAATAAGAAGATTCTGGTTCCAAATCTTATTTTCAATTTCACTTTTCTTTTCTAAATTATTAGAATTATTGGATAAACTATAGTCAAAACAATTTTAACGATTATATAACAATCGATAAATTGTCCGTGAAAGATGGAATTACGGAATAATTATAGGAGGGAGCTACTGGATTACTTTCTTGAGCGTTTAGAAAATATGAACAAGATCAAAGATGTACAATCTAAGTATCTTTATGACTGGTGGATCCAATCACGATTGAGTAGTCTTGTAAATAAAAACAAAAAGATATAAGACAGCTAGTACAAAATGGAAGCCTAAAAAAGAATTACCTAAAAGCATTCGGAGTTAACCCCTGACCACGAAAAATTGTCGTCCAAGCTTCAGTGAACGATTGGGGAAGCAGTTCCAGGATGGGAAAACACTGAGAAAATTATTAAAACACTACTGGAAAAGTACCGGAAGGTCAAAACGATACCTCTAAAATGAAACTGGTTACGTAATCACAAACTGAACTAAGTCATCTCATAAACGAAAGGAGTTAGCATAAAAAGAAATGGATATTGGGCCCTTCCGCTGAAACTCTGCAACGCTGGAGAGCTTCACGAAACAGGGTAACTAGTTTTATTTAAAAATGGAAGCGATGAAAACTGATCCATCTCAGTAATGAGATTGAACAAAGTTTAAATGTTTGGAAGCTTCAAGAAGAAAGGTGTGGCTTATCTAAAATTGTGTATGCTGGGGAATACAGAAACGAAAATACATATACTTTTACCCCTGTTCCATCGGTCTCTATAAGTCAGTTGGCAAATCATTATCAGAAGTTCTTCGAAGCGCACTCACTTATTGAGTGGGTAGATATGTCTAGATTCTCTGAGGAAAGTTGTATTGGTATAGATCCACCGAACACTGAAGAGATACAGCTTGCAGTATCACAAATGAGTTATGTGAAGGCCCCCGGCTCAAATTGGGTGATTACTGAGGTTTTAAAATGGGTCTGGCAACCCCTCATTTACAGATTGAAGCTCGATTTTTAAAAGATTTGGAACAGGATGATCATCAGTTGCAAAAGGCTTGGATGACTGCAATAGCGGTAACAAAGAATGCAAGGTCTGACCCGAACAATAATAGAAGAATCTTCCTCTTGGAAGTCACCGGCAAAGTTTTTTGCACGAATAATCGTAAATAGAATGACGCCGGTGATGGAAGATAAGTTAGACCCTTGGTAGTTTGGTTTTCGGCAGAGAAGAGGTACTATACAAGCTATAAGTATACTCAGACGGATACAAGTAGAGGGCCAATATAAGAACCAGAAGGTATTTGTGATATTCATCGATTTGGAAAAAGGTATTTGATAGTGTGTCGCGTGAAGTTCTGTGGGTTTGCCTGAAAAGATTCGGCTTGACCGATAAGATTCTCTACCTGATCAAGGAATTCCATGAGAGGTTTATTGCCTCTGTGGGGGATTGTGAGCTCCTCATGGAAAGAGGTGTTAGTCAGAGATATGTGATGGGACCTTGTCTTTTTAACTTGGTCTTCGATGAAGTCCTCAAAACGGCGATACTTAAAGGATTTGGGGGAGGAATTATCCTAATCGATGAGCATGGTGATGAATTTCAAGTCAATAGACTTGCATATGCAGATGATCTATGTATCCTTGACTCCGATGTTGATCGTGTCAACATTCGCAGAATTCGGGTTGACTAATAATGTGTCTAAGACGAAAGTCATGTGCCTAAATGATGACTCGGAGAAGGGAATATTACCAATGATGTGTCGTGACAACGTCAACGAATGGGTGAGCGAGTTCTGTTACCTCGGCAGTATATTGACCATATGTGGTAGCTGCAGTCAGGATATATGCCAGCGGTTGCGTTGTGGAATGAGTAAGTTACGAGAATTGCAGCCTGCGATTAAAAGTAACCAAGTTCCTAAAGCGCTGAAAAGAAAGCAAATCAAATCAAGTATTTTTCCGGCTGTGTATTATGAGAGTGAGTACTGGGTAATTCTTGAAAAAGAGGTAGCCAGGCTACAAGTTTTTCATAATACCTGCAAACTTGACAGAATACGTAATACGGATGTGTCAATTGGTTTTCCCGAGTTGTGTGGGGTACTGGTGAAACAGTGTATTGTATTCTGGGAGTACAATAGACTAAAAGGTATAAAAGAGATAAAAAGAATATTAAAGTTAGTATTAAAGAGTATTAAAGTCAGCGGCCGTAAAAAGCAGTTAATGAAAGAGCGTATCGCCCGCAATATGCTTTGGTTATTTGGCAGCCTAGAAGATCTGGTCGAATACCAGGAATGCTTAAATGAGAGAGGAAATCTCGAAACGGACGAGATATTCAAATACCTAATCAAAGGAACTGTGTCTGAAAAACTGACAAAAGTGATTGAACAGGGAAAAGAGTATCTGAAAACATTCCAGTCATGTATCAAAAGAGAGCAATGATGAGATAGACAGTAGTTAGAAACCCCTCTTGCAATCTGCCGATCAACCTGATGCCAAATTATCATTCGATAAACAGATGAACTGCAAACCTATATCCCTAGGTACGACGAAATAAACAAACGTCGCAGTACATCCTGTCAGGTATAAATACCTAAAGGAGTTGTGCACCAGTCTCACAATTATTACTAGCACTATTTTTGCACAATTACACACTTTTATTTTATAATCGCGTACAGTTAATTGCGAATTTCAATATTATTCCTAAATTCTGTCATTAATTAATTATCCGACGAAGTTTCAGCAAGTACGCGTTCTGGTTTATTAATTATAATTATTTAGTTACTTTGTTATTCATTGTGTTATTGGATATGTTTTATTCGAGGATTTCCTCATCTTTTAATTATTAATATATTATTTAGATTGATTCCGTTATTTGCATTAATCATATTTTCATTCTTCTTATTTATCTATTTTAATATTCACTTGTTTAATTTTGTTTGTTATTATTATTTATTTAATTCATTTACTTATTTAATTTATTTAAATTTAAATTTTACTTAATAAAAAAATTGTCACTCGTTCTTTGATGGAATCTATTACTATGCAAAATAATAATGCGAGGAAATCTTGTGAAAATTGAGGATCTTAACGTTAATATTAGCCATGTAGAAATGGGGGTGAGAAGAGATGTAATCAATACAGACAGGAAAGGTGAGGTAGCTGTGAGTAGAGTCGTGAGGTGAGAGAGAAAGGATTATGTGTAATAGTGTAAAGAGTTAGTGGTAGATAGTGTAAGTAAACCCTAACTATAATTGAGGAGTGGGAGTGGACAAGGTAATGAGTGTTTCTCCAAGGATTGAGTAGCTTGGTAATAATTGGTAATGACTGGCTGATTAATAATTGAATAAAAATATATTTTAGTTTTGTTCGACAATTCATTAAATTTCATTAGACATTTCAGTAAAATAATTGAATTATTTTCTAATCCACAAATCACTTTCATTTGATCAATTTAGTCAATGTCTTCGGTTGATGATATCAAATCTTGTTTTTAAATTCTTAAATTGTGTGTGCTTTGAATATGCTGTACTTGAATATGCTAAGTCGGGAATTGTAACATTTAAATAATCTCAATAATGTAGCTTTTATTTAATTTCGAATCAAAAATATATAAATCATAAAATGCAGCACAAATGAATGTAGATATATCAAAAATTCTAACATAAACTCTCTGAATTCCATATCAATATTTTATTAGAAAGTTTGTCTATCTATAATTAAGAAACTCTTTTTACCGACACTCATATAACTTAAAAATCCAACAATTAGTTTCATTTATATTACTTAAAGTTTGCTTTACATTAGTTAAAACATATTTGTTCACTAATTGATTTAATATGAAAAAATGACTTTTTATCACTGTTCTTGGAGGTTTCCTACGACATTTTTTTTGTGTTTTTAAATTTTAAATTCTGTTTACTTGTTTTAGTATTAAGTTCAATGTGGTTCTTTCATCTTTTAAATTTTAAAATTAAACAGGCTGTGAACCAAGATATACACCAATGGATAATGTAGATAATAAAATTAGAACATCTCTTAAGTATGAAATGATACGGTTCATGAAATGTTCCGTAAAAGAGAATAATAATATCAATATGAGGTTTAAAAATAACAGGTTTGTGTTGATTGTAATTCGATGCATTGTAGTACGAACGATTCTTGCAACTGCTTTCAGTTACCAAAACTTTGACGATAACAATTTTTTTCTGAGATATTGGACAATTCGAATGTGGAGTCAAGGTTGTTGGGGACAACATAAAGCGAGTGTAATTCGATGCCCATTAGCAAGGGTACCCTGATCAATCTTAAGTTTTGAATTCTGATGATTAATAGGTTGCTTCGTGCTAACCTCACTCGTTGTGTGCTGTGAACCAATCTACTACTGTTGAATTTGTATCATCATCGTTTCCTTTTACGTCATGACTTTATCGATATTCATATCTGATTTTGAGTTCCAGTGATTGACGAATTTTAATAATCTGGTTTAAGTTAACTTAAACTTAACTTATTTTGAGTTGAACTTAACGTTAAGAAAAACATAAAATGATATAAATGAAAATTAGAAGTCGAAAGAAATAGCGAAGCTTATAAAGTTAAAAAAAATTATCGAAAATCACAGAGGGGTATAATAATACCAGTGTAAAATTTAGGTTAGAGTTCAACGTCCTACAATTTTTGAAACGTTGAAAATAAAATTGAAGATTAATCTATGTTTAAAAAATCATTCTTATTTGAAGAAAAATTGCTGACAGAGGCGAGTAATCCTTTGGAGGTGATGTAGGCTGCCCGCAGCATGCAAGGGGCACGGAAAAAAAGAGGCTCTCTTCGTCTGACGTAATTGATACGCTGGTTTAATAAAATATTTAAACAACAATGTGAAACCATATCAACCCCATCAGGTACTGGGACCACCAGTCGGGCAATACTCGTTACGGGTAAAGAACTCGAAGGCGCTTCGGTGTACACACAACGTGTTGATGTGAGCGAAGGAGACTAGTCAGTTCCCGTGGTTGTCAATTCGACGAGTTATGAAGAAGTGTAGGATAAGTGTGAGTTGCCGTTTAGCTCAGGAAAACAGATGGGGGCTCAGGGTCAACGAAGATGTCTTAAAGCGGAGGGAACACGACACATCTATTAGACTTTTTAGAAAATATTACTATGAGTAAAATTTAAATTGGGTAAAAGAGATAACTGTAATTTAATTTTTCAAATATGTTGCCATTTGGCAACAACAATTCTATCTCATCATACATATTTCAATCTCAATACATAATATAACGAATTGATTTTACAGAATATCTTACGTTCAAACAGAAGAGGGAGAATAGATGAATTGAAATGATAGGATATTGTTGGATATTTGATTTAGTTTCTTTGGTTTTTAGTTCAGATTGAAATTCGTTCGTAATTAACGGTAGGTATATTTTTTTTAATTGATACTTCTTATTAATTAATATTGATTTTTTAATGTTTGAATTATAATATTCAGATTTAATATTAAATATAAATATTTATAATAGTATATAAAATATTTGTAGAAAGTATTTTTGCCACCCTTATGAACGTGACAGCATAAAGAAAGGTTTGTCAGATGAGACTTACAATATTTATATAAATACATGTGATAAATATAATGTAAATACATGTAAATAAAAGAATATTATTTTTTTTCGGTTTTTTAATATATACGCCAAGGGAAGCTCTACACTTCGGTTATTCATGTAGAGGATTCTTTTTCAAAATTTACAACACCCTCAGTATCTGTTTCTCCCATGTCTTGTGTTTTACTTAAAATTTCGTCTTTTTTTCGCATAATAAGTATTTCTCTTATTTCATTTTTAACTTAACTCTGAATTCTGAAAAATAATTTCATTTCACGTCAATAAATATTTTTTTTCTCTCTTAACATATCTTAGTATGTTAGACCTGTGTAATGCGTACCATCAGGTGGAAGAATTGAGTTCTGGAGGGGGTTTCGGGCGATATCTTGTTCAATAGGATGCAATTATTATTGAATCAGAGATTCGTGTCGTATTCGAATGGTATTTGTTGAATATTATTTTTTTGTAGTTAAAACGACTTTGAGTACCTACTGATTATTTGTCGGTAATTTGTCTGGCAAAAAATATTTGTTTGTAATGTTTAAGGATCACATTGGCACTAACACTCTAATCTGGTAATTCATATCACTCATTCATATGATTGAATAATGAATTACAACACAATACAAAATTATTTTACAAAGGTAAAAAATACGAAGACATCATCAGATTGAAAGAAAAATTCTTTTCAAAATGTGAAGTTGAATATTTAATCAGTAAGGAAAGAACGTAAAACAGTAGCATTGGCCAGATAACATTCTTGAAAACATAATAACAGTATTTATCTATCACTTAGAAATAGGATAGGCTGAGAAGTCTCATCGAGCCACAAGTTACTGTGACTAAAAAGTTCATTATTTTGCCTGAACAGTTTCATTTCACTGAACTTACGATAAAAACAAACCAGAATTACAATATATTATCAAGTCAAAATTCAAATACCATAAATAAAAAATTATATTTTAATCCACATAATTATATACAAAAAAGAACATTATCAAAACTTTACAAAAATATGTCACAAATAATACATTATTTATAAATGTATATAGATTGATAGATATTAATAAAATAAATGAGCCCGTGTCAGAAAAATAGAAATTGATAAAACAAAAAAAACAATTTTTACATCGACAATGCTGCCAGCTGTGATAGTTACAAACCAAACCGGTACACATACATTAGAAAATTGTTCATTTTTCCATTTAAAAAAAATTCTTTTCTATTTTTTGTTTATCTACGATAAATATATTATTTCCCTCTAATTCTTTTTATAAAAATAAATTATTATTATTATTAATAATAATAGCAAATAAAAACGACTAATAATTTAAGTCTGTAAAAAAAGGAGAAAAGAATTAAAATCCATACAATAAAACAGAACATTACCATCCATCCGTCACAATTAAAAAAAAGCAAAATCTGTTTTCTTGGACACATGCTTCGTATTTATTGATTATTATAGTAATAATATTATAAAAAAACCGAGAATTCGATAAATGCATAAAATTGAAAAATTGAGAATAGTAGTAAGAATAATAGAGAGAATCATAGAAGAATGAGATAAAAATATATAAAGATCCGCCCTACATCAAATTCAAATCCTTCAGATCGGTGTCGGTTAATTCTTGGATTTTTATTTCGTTGAGAAAATTCGAAAAACACGCGAATTTCGAATGGGGATCGTGTTTGGCGATGTACTCCGTCAACCGGCGAATCTCTTCCAGACTTTTCAATAATTTGTCCCGAATCAATTCCTTTTCCATTGTTTGTTTTGCACATTTCTGTTCGAGATTCATAATCAAATTGTTCTTTCGATCTCGGCATTTCCGAGCCGCGTCGCGATTTCGGGCTCGCTTTCTTTCCAGTCTGCGTTGTTGATCAAGATCGATGTCTTTATCGGGACCGCTGTTGTTCTTATTCATTTTACTATTACCGATTTTCGATCCTCCGTTATTATTGATCGAGTAGTCTTTGTTATTAATCGATGAATCATTGGCGCCATAGCTACTATCGTTTCCGTTACTACTCACCGATAAACACCGGGACTCTGGGTTCGCTTGTTGAGTGACAACCGCGAGATCGATATTATTATTGGACGGTAAAGGCGGTTTGATTGTCGTTTGGAGAGAATGATTTGCAGTAACACGGGCCGCGGAGCTCGTGATCGAATTCAGTTGGCTCAAGAGCTCGGTGTGAGAGGAATCGGGGATACGGGTGTAAATGAGACCTTCGGATGTTTTGATGAATCCCATTGATTGACCGAGATCGTTCTGCGACGAGAGACTCACGTCTGTATCGATTGGCATCAATTGAGTTAATTCACCACCGACTCCGGTCTGATCTGATCTGTGGGATGAATAGGAATTGAATGGAACATTCGAATTGGAGCAAATGATATTTGGACTATTGTTTGCGAGATTCGATTGATTATTACAGAGACTGTGAATGCTCGCCACTTTCAATTGGGACTGGACGGTGTTGGGGACGTTCTTTTGGAGAATTATCGTGTTCGAGTTGATGTTATTGACGTCTCCGTGAATAGTAATGTTACCGGGAATATCGAGCACTCCGTAATTAAGGCATTGATTGGCGTTATCATCGATATTTTGATTGATTTGATTTAACAGGATGAATTTATTACCGACACTGACTGTGGCGATTGAGAGAGGCCTTTCATCATTTGCAGATGATAGCTGGATAATGTTACTGAGATATGAAGGCGCTGACGGTTGACAGCCCGACTGATAGTTTTCTTTGATTTTATTTAAATGCAAAGTTAAGGTACTACAAAAAAAGTTAAAATAAAAAAAGTAATCAAATAAATAATTGGTTAAATAGATAATTTTTGTTTAATGTACTACGCTTGCATTTTAATTTAATCTTTTCGAGAAAACTCATACTACTTATGGTAAATAATATTTAAGTTACACTGTAATAACAATTATATCCAACTTTATTTCTCAATATTCATTCGAAGTCTTCAAGACTAGTTATACTTAATCGACACTTGATCATTTGCCTCTTATTTGAACAGTGTCATTCATTATATTTTCCGACTAGAGTTTCCTAGTAAATATCTTTATACATTTTTTATAATTTTAGTACCTTAATCATTTTTCTAATGTGTCAAAATTAAACTGAAAAATCGAAAAATATCATGTTTATTAAAATTTACTATTTTTATGTTTATTTTAATACCTTAGGAATATGATTTACCCACCTAAATAACGCAAATATGTTAGAATGTTTGATAAAGTCAAAGATTTTCGTCAAATTATTTACGGATGAAAAATAAACTCCAACTAAAAATATTAAAATAAATATACAAACTTCAAAGTTCAGAGTTCATAACCCATCGCCTTTCATTTGAAAACGAAAAATAAAAATGAATGAACCG
The DNA here is from genome assembly GCA_001938485.1 of Girardia tigrina. Taxonomy (NCBI): domain Eukaryota; kingdom Metazoa; phylum Platyhelminthes; order Tricladida; family Dugesiidae; genus Girardia; species Girardia tigrina. Next base: position 38,862 of record MQRK01238472.1, on the reverse strand, counting down.
AACTGATATAAATGAAATTTTAAAAATAAAAAACAAATAAATAATTTTTATTCATATATGATATAGAAAATAAAAATTTTATCAAATTCTCCTGCTTTTTATACACCAGAAATGAAATCCTGGGATATTTGTAGACTAAATATATTCTTTTTTTATTTGATGTTTTATATGACTTTAGATCATAAATGTGTATCACTTTTCAATAAAGTGATAAAAAAGTTCGTTAATAAATTTATTACTCAATTAAATTATATTTCTCAGATTAATACAATTCACTGCATTGTTCGTTCTAAATTGAATTTCTTCAGGCGTAAGGTCCATTGCTAGAACAAACAATGTCCAAAGATAATTTTGAAAATTTCTGAAAAATAGACTAACCGTTTAGTTTTTTCTTAAATGGACAAAACACCTGAATTTAAATTTAGAACGAATTGTGCATTGTGGTGATCTTAAAAGATTATTGTTTGGATATTTTTTCATTGTCCACTATTTCGAAAAAAATATATTTTAGATTCACCTCACACCCCACAAGGGAAATGACCCCAAGGTTAAAAAAACCCTACTAAAGGACATTTGATCTCAAGGGATCCACAATACTAAAATAGTTGACAACCCATGAAATATATTAATTACATAAACATAAAGAACTATACAAAAAAAGTTCATTTTAAAAACAAGTGAAACAGATAATCATAAAAAAATTATTATAATTATAATTAACTACGAAAATAATCTATCGTAAATCAAAATTCAATTATTATAAAAAATAAAATACAATAATAATTATAAACATAATAAATATAACTTTGTTTATGTATTATCTTAATATTGACGATGGCTTTACAGTCGAAGCTAGTATATTTTAATAGAAGTTGGAATAAAATGGCTTTCCTTCTGTTTATAATTTCTAAAATGCGTTAAAAATATATTGTATTGTCATCGATATTTAGCTCGCTATGACACAAAAAAGTAGTGGAAAATTCGATCACAATTTTTGAAGTGACAAAAAAATTAATATTTATAAGTTCCGGATTTATGGAGCAAAATGTGCTAAATTTTCACTAGTTAGAAAATTTCAAGCTCATATCGCCACTTAAAAATATTGTTTAAATGAACTGCAATTTCAGGATGTTTTCTAAGTAGAGAGCACGGAAATTGCATTATTACGTTATTGATTTCGAAAAAAAGTGAAAACCCCTATGTTCGCTCTACCCTATTGTTCATGTTTCAATGTTTCATACATCATTAGTAATCATAATTTGTTAAAAAAATTCAAGATTACTCAAAATTCAAAATAATCAAAGAACATTTTAATTTATTAACCCGTTGACTACCAAATGTTTTTTTGAGATATGTTAATTTTATTTAAGTTTTAGACGTAACAAAGGTAATTCAGCATGAAAAAAATTTTAAAGACTTAGAAATATTTATTACATAAGAGTTACGAAAATGATTTTTTTGAGCTACAAACAAGAGTTTTCAATGAATATTGAAATATTATTATATTTTACTGATTAAAATTGGTTTTTATCACTCATCTATATTAAAATGAAGCTTAGTGTGGTAAATTCGGAAACAATTTGGTACGCATAATAGCACATTACAGTCAAGGCACATGAAATAGCATCGTTGTCGAATTTGTTTCGCACTAAAAACAATACAATTTCTTCTACTTCGTTCTCTACTCTTTGGATCTTGTGGAACATTGTCGGGAAAGTGACGAGCAACTAATCTCAAAGGTGTAGGAGCATTAAAAGGTCTACCAACTCTATTACTCTCTGAAGTATTTTATAACACTTCAAAGTTTTCCTAATTGAAGCAGAGAATGATATCTGCATGTCAGTTTCATCAACAGCTCCCATTTTTTGCGAATATTCGATGACTAGAGCGGGCTTCATAATTTCTGTTCCGTCTATTCTATCAAGTTTTCCACTGTTCAAGAAATGTGTACTATTTACAGTCTATAACATGTAGACATCTCATTTGTCTTTCCATTTCATTGCTAGAAGAGCTGAAGACGAAAACCATTGAACATCTTCTTTTCGTGATTTTCCAGTGAATTTAGGCAATCTTTTAAGATTTTTTCTGACTTCCACATGCTCCAAATTTTTTTCTGATGCAATAAATTGAATAGAGTTGGACTAGAAAAGTTAATAGTAATATTTAGAAAAAAACCGCATTAAAAATTCCTCTTCGTTCAAAAGTTATAAGCCGTAAACCAATATACGGGTCTCCGGTAGTCAACGGGTTAAAGATTTAAAAATTGAAACGATCTAATTTTGCCCATTTTGAATGTTAATTAATGTAAATTGTAAATTAATGTAAATAATGACTGAAATCTTAAAACCTGTGATTCATCTTCATTTAAAAAAAGATGTCACGACAGACACTTGAACTACATTACTATATAATTATAAACTGTTTTTATGGGTTATTGTTAAAGTAACAAATATATAACACATAAGAACTATATTAAAAACAATTAAAATTGATTATGACTAAGGTTTTATCAATGTTAGAAAGACAAATAATTTTCATTTAGACCAGATTAATGTCTGATAAATTTACATGTTAGACTGAACCGTTCTATACAAGTAAAAGATTTGTTTTATATGTAGATGTTGTTCAAATAGTCATATTCAAAGAAATTAAAACATGTATTTTATTTATATAATATAAAATAGGGTTATTGAATTTTTTGGATATATATATATATATATATATATATAGTCTTGTGAACGCTTATTTGACAATTTTGAAAAATAATTTAATATAAGTTTTGATTATTGAACATGTTTCGACGCATTATCAGCAATTATAATTTATGTAATATTTTAATATTGATTTATGTTTGTTTTAATGGAAGATTTTATAAATTTTATCACACAACTTCAAGATATCATTGGGTATTATTATTTTTTTTAATTTAAATAAAGATTTTATGATTTGAAACAGTCTTCCATTTCGAATTTTTATTAATGGGTTGTAGAAGAGATTCTATTTTTACAATGTAACCAATGATCAAGAACATTACTCAATCGTCTTGATTGTGAATGCTCACTAATCCTGGTTTATATATTACAATTTGTTTCTTCAATGTACGAGTTTTACAACCGTGACAAGCAAATTTATAAACCAGATTAACTTGAAATTCACAAATCGTGTTCGATTTATGAGAGGAAGCTTTGAACTTTGGATATAATTGAAACTTTAACACTACCTATATTCTTGAAAATACTCTTCTTAAATGCCTAAATCCTTTAGAATATTGTATTTTATTATTTGTTTGTGCTCTTCAATATTTAGTTCTTTATTAATCCGTGTTTCTTGTACATATTTTTATCTAATGTAATCTTAATGTTGATATCTATCTGTTGGTTCGTGTACAAGTTGTCCTTCAGGTGTCCAATAGGAATATCTAAACCATGCTCTGAAATTTCAAAATTTTTCCTCACCAAAGCTCTGTGGAGTTGTGTAAAGACCTGTATCTGTAGTCTTTCTATATAATTCATATCAATATTTCCAAATCATCCTAGTGACAAGAATGTCAACTTCTAATTCAATAGTGAATTTAATATAAAGGTGAAGACCATTCAAGAATATTAATAATGATTCGTTCAGGGAATTGTTTCTGAAAACAAAACAAAAAAACAGCACAGGTTTCCCCCCAGAGTATGCATTGATTTTATAATTAAGAGACTTAAAACTTAATGTACACGTTAGCGTTAATTAAGGGCTCAATGCGGCTCTCTCTCTCTGATGTATCAATTATCTTTAAAAAGAAATGGTATATTTTTGACAGAAAATTTAAGAAGTACTTTCACTGCGCCTTTTTTCATTATTTCATTCACAGAGTTAGAATTATCATCTCAAAATATTTCACAGATATCCATAGTTTTGTCGATATAAAGTGCAGGATAAAATCGATACAAAAGTTTTAAAATTATTTTTCAAAAATATCAAATCAGCGTTCACAAGACTCAATATATTGATATATACTTTAATAAAAAATTCATCAATCTCTGCAAAATGCTATATGGTTATATATTAATTATTATTTGATAACTTATATATAAAATAATAAATTTATCAATTATAAATCAATAATTAACGTCAAAAAATCTAAAATAAATTTAAGATAATCATTATGAACCTCAAAAATCGAGTACTACTACTCTGACCGCACTAAAATTAAACAAATATAGCTGAACCATGGACATGTCAAAAATAACTCCTACCATAATTCTAAACACTAACTCCTAACTTTAACTCTATACACAAATCCTATCTCTAATTCTTATTCTAATTATTAGGCAGTCTAGTATGAAATTTGTAGAACTAAAGTCGAAGTTTATTGATAATTTACCAATACAAATAGTTGTCATTCATCAAAATATGAACCCATATTTTCGACACACTTGCTATTTGAATACAAATTGGGTGGGCACGAATCTATAAATTCATGTAAGGCCATTTTTACGGAATCTTCACAAATGAATTTTTTTCTATCAAAAAGTTGTTCTAATTCTAGTAAGAAATGATAGTCCACTGGGGCAAGGTCTGGTGAGTATGAAGGATGATACAGAAGTTTCAACTCAAATTCCAGTAGTATTGTCACAGTCCTAAATGCAGTATGTGTTTTTTCATTTTCGTGGAGCAAGATGAAAGTCAACCAGTTTACCAAACGCGGTTGTTTTTTTTAATTTTCCGCAACATATCTTCTAATTAGTTGCAGTAAACATCTGCTGTGATTGACGAACTAGGTTTCTTGAAGTCATAATGGATTACACCTATAACAGACAAAAAAAACATATACTGTCAACTTATTTCGATGATTTTTATGTTTTGGTATTTCATTCGTGTCAACCCAGCTTGCTGAAAGTTTCCGATTATCATATTTGATCCACTTTTCATCACAAGTGAAGATTCCATTCCAAAAGTGTTCACATTAATAACGAGATAGCATCTAAATGCTTTGTTTGTGCGTATTATACAACTCATTTGGGATCCACTTATCCAACTTTTACACTTTATCAATTTCAGCCAAGTGATTCAATATTGCTGGCTTTGTAACAGAAAAATTTAGTGATAAATTATAAGCACTTTGTAATGGATCCGATTCCACGGTTACCTTTAGTCGATCATTGTCTACCTGTGTTCCTTGGCGATCCCTAGACTCGTTTTTGAGTTTAAATTACATTTCATGAATTTATTGAACCAATTTGAGAATTTCCGTAGTATAATAGTATATTATCCAAAGACACTATAATACAATGGCCAAAATTTGTAGCAATCGAACAAAAAAACTGAGCAACAAAATGTTAAGTCATTGTCTAATTATAACTATGTAAATTTATTGTAATCATGTCTCCAAATTTCATATTTGACAACCTAATATTAAGGTTTATTCAAGTTTACATTTTTGTTAGAAAACAAATTACCCTAAAAAAGAAATCTGAATTCTAGATATGAACCATTTTTGCATATTTTGAATTAATAAAATAACAGAAATAGACATTGCTCAAAATTCAACAAAAATTCAGAAATTAGGTTTAACTTTTACTATAGTTCATAAAAGAACTATAATAAAACCTGTTTTGAAACAAGAATTCACAAATTACAGACTATTAATTTTAACTATTAGAATGAAAACCAACCTCAAAACTAAAATAATAATTTATTTATATTTTTATATGTAATCAATTACGAGTTAACTCGCAAGTTTTAAAACCCATTTGAGTCAAAGAAAATCGAATTTGATACATGATTCAGAATGAATCGACTCATGATGAACCCTAATTAGAACATATCCTTCAAATGGGAACCAACTGTCGAAAACTACAATTAAGTTAACAACAGATCCGGAACAGGAATTTTGAATTAACCTTTATTGTATAAATGATTACTTCACTTAAAACGTAATACATATATAAAATAATAAAAAATTATTTTTCTCGACACTTTCGTTAAAACCTTTTAGATAAAGTCTAATTTAATGCAAATGCAAAATATCGCTTCTATCCATTGAGTTTTATAGGTCATCTAAAATAACAAGTGCATAGAAAGGATCTTATTAATCACTAAAGGTACTCATTGAAGTTGTCTTCTTAAGAAATTTTATGTGGCTTATCAAAATCGTTTTCTACTACGTATTTTCATCTCCAAGATCTATAACACATTTGTGTCTATATAAGAGCTCGTCATCAAAACAGATTTATGTTTATTGTTCAGTCATTGTACTCAATGTTCACAAAAGACACGTTTATAATTCAAAAAAAAATTGAAATAATAATTTATATAGATAATAAATACAGACAACTTTTGCTAGATCTTGAATGTGTGCTTACTTCCCTTAAAGCTGAATAGATATGTTAAAATCGTAAAAACTTATTTTTAACATTTTTGACTAAGTTTAATTTAATGGAAAATAATGTAATCATATCTACAAATTTCATACTAGAAACCTATTATAACTCCTAAAGCTAGCTCCAACAATAACCCATAAACATAACTATAACACTAAATCTAACTTGAACTCTAAGCGTAAATCATATCTCTAACTCTGTAAGAAGTTATATGTAATGATTAGATCCAGACTTCGGAATTACAGTGAGAACAAAACACAGCACATAGTTCTATCAATAACCCCTAATTCTAACCAACAATTCCTAACTGTATCTCTAAGCATAAATGATATCTCAATTTCTTGTCCTAACAATAACTCACTCCTCATTCATATATTTGTTTATTTCCAGTCCGATCAAAACTCAGTTTTACTCAAAAATCGATAATTATTTAAAACAAATCATAAAATTGAATCACATAGAGTTATAGTTAAGAGCAAACGACTGTTACTTCGTACGTGTTCAAGCAACTCTTCCTTGGTGAATTAGCAGAATTTTTGATACGGTAGCATTAATACGTGAGTGCCGATAGTTCTAACAATTACCCAAACACAAAGGTAACCTTAATTGTATCCACCAACTCCTAACTTTATCTCTCACGTATATCTTATCTAACTCTTACTCTAACAATAACTCAACCCTCATCCCTATTTCTCTATTTCCAGGCCGGCCAAAACGCTATTTTCCCCCATAAAATCGATAATTATATCAAGCAAATCAAATCATAAAATAAATAAAATACATCACAAAATTGATAATAGAGAAAATCGCAACAAAAAATCGAACTCGGCGAATTGCTCTTGGTCTTGAGTGACGTCTGAGGGATTGAAGAAACTGTTCGGTGTGATCGGCGACGGAGTGTTGTTGGCGTTCTTCAGTTGGGAAATGAAATTATCCAAATGGTCTCCGGTCCACGAGTTGCCGTTCTCGGAGCACAGTTCCGATTTCGAGATGATATTGACGATGTTGTCAGGTTTGATTTTGATTTCCAATGAGTCGGGCCGCAATGCATTCGTTCCTTTACTGTTGATATTATTATTGTTATTGATCGTGTATTTTTTCGAGCCCAAATTCGCTGATAGAATATTGAAATCGGATTTTTCTTTTTTAATTGTATTGTGTTGCATGAGAAATTGAGTCATAAAATGACTAATTGCACGTAAAAAGGCTTAGTTGAAAAATAACACAAAGACGTCTTTGTTTGAATTTAGAACGAAGTTTCGCACTTCTAAATATGGTAACATCATGGCTAATTATTGCAATTAATCCACACAAACAAATGACGATTTTTTTATTCACCAATTTATTCGATTTTTAAGAAATTTACTTTTCGGAAATTGGAAAAAGTTTTTTTTTTCGAATAAATATTTTTTTGAAAATAAAAAATTTCTCACGAAAAAAAAAATTATTTATAATTTCATTTATTTTTATTACAATTAAATGTATTTGTTTAACTGAACTAATTAATTAAATAGTTATAGTAATTGATTGAATTTTTGCCACTTCATTTATTAACGTGTCAATCGACAGGAAAAAAAATGCTCGCCAAATGTTTTCTAGTGTTTTTTATCGTCTATTCAGTTCGTGCGTCCACTTGTAACAATCCTCAAGTCGAATCTAACACCTATACGACAAAAGAAGCGTTATTATCGAGTAGAACGGTGTTCATTACCGATATCAAACTCCTATGTGACGGAGTTCCAGCGGTAAAAATCGATTTAAATCGGGTCAGAAGAGATATTTAATCGAATTGTAGAACATCAATCTGTATGCGCAATTGAACGGACACATAACTCTGGCGGGTCGCGACACGGAGACCGATAAGTACCAGGTGACGTTCGAGAACCAACACAGGAGCCTGCCCGCCAAGGACTACACGGTCAATTTCTACGACGAGGACAGCTACAGCTCGATCCGCAAGAAGCAGCGAGCGGGAGAGTCGATCGAGGAGATTCGGCCACTCTTTACCACAGTCATATCACATAAGGTTGCTATGGTTACTGATTTATGAATAATTCTTCTTGTTTATTAATGAGCCTTTGGTAATTTTTCCATACTCCACCGGACAAAATTTTTAAAAATGAGACAATAAGGCGCTTCCGCGTTATCTTTATTCCCACAAATTTCCAGTAAAATAAAGAAAGATTGTATTTGGTTATGGGTTTAAATCTAAATAAGGGTATTAGAACAAGCGTTTTTGTTCATTCTCTTCATTTAAGTGTCTCTAATGTTTCAGATTTATTTGAAATTTGTTATTTTTGAGGAATCGGTGTACTTGTTTTTGGTTTCCCGTCGGTTTAGGAGTTTAAGTGCATTTAAAATAACATCACAATAAATACAGTAGATACCGCTTAAAGAGAATATTTTTGGGACTTGAAAAAATGTTCTCTATAACCGATATTTCTCTTTAACAGATACTTTTTTATAAGGATAATTTTTAAAAAAATATCAAAAAAAACTTTACTAATCAACACATTTATTTTTTAAAAATAAACTCAGTTATTTTTCAAAAAAAAAGTTCTCTTTAACCAATTTTATTCTCTATAAGCGAAATCTACTGTATTTGGAACAATAATATTTGAAAATCATCAAATATTGACTGCAAAAAACAATTAAAAAAAATAAAAAGAATATTTAAAAATTCTAGATAAATTCGATTTTAAAAATTCGATAATTTTCAAAAATTTCCATAGAGTATTTTATTTATTTTTAAAATTCATTTATTTACATTTTAAAATATTTTTTCGATAAATTATTTGAATTTATTTAAATTTATTATTTGAATTATTTAAATTCAAATAATTTATCGAAAAAAATATTTCAAAATGTAAATAAATGAATTTTAAAAATAAATAAAATACTCTATGGAAATTTTTGAAAATTATCGAATTTTTACTGAAAAAAATACTTAAAGAAGATTTTTATTGCTAAAATAATTGATTAAATATATTTTTTAATTATTAAAAAATTTTGAGAGTTTAAGTCCATTTAAAATAACACCACAATAAATGTTTTGAACAATAATATTTGAAAATCATCAAATATTAACTGAAAAAAATAAAATTAAAAATTCTAGATTTAAATTTAAATAATTTATCGAAAAAAAATATATTTTAAAATGTAAATAAAGGAATTTTAAAAAATAAATTAGACTTTATTGAAAACTCAAATTTTTACTGAAAATAAAATATTAAAAAAAGATTTTTACATTAAAATAATTGATTTAATATTTTTTAATTATTAATAAAATAGCAGAATTAAATGAAGATTGTGTAAAGAAACGAATTTCCAACATGTGTTTAAAGTTAATTTTTTTTATTAACACGTTCTCTTCAAATGGACGGGAGAACGATTACCAAATGCCTGGAAATTCTTGTTTATTCCCTCGTGTAAATGATATTTTTAGCTATGATGTTATGTGTCTCCAACAATTTAAGAGTATCATTTGATTGTAAAACTTAACCGTTTTAATGTTTTTTACAACATTTAATTCTGCTATTTATATCAAATAATTTTAAACATTTAATAGATTATTTTAATTTATTTTTAAAATTTTTAAGTATTTTTTTAGGTTTCAGTAAGTATTTGATAATTTTTCAATAAAGTATTTTTAGCTAATTCTAGAATTTTTTATTGTTTTATGAATTTAGAAAAATAAATTTTATTTAACTACACAATAATGTATTTAGAAATGAATTAAAGTATTTTCAAAAATAGCAGAATCAAATTTCTAATAAAACTAAAACAAAAGGGACACTTGAACAAGTTACAAATAAAGTTAAGAAAAGCGGTGTAAGTAAAATTTTTCCATGAATTTACACTCTTAAACCGATTGGAACCATTAACCAAGTTCACTCAAGAGTGATGTATTATTTAAATTTTAACTGTTTATTCGACTGAATTTAGTTTAATGTTTAATTAATTTAGAGTGTTAGCTTAATTAAGTTTAATTTAATTTTTTCGTCCCAAATTCAACTTTAAATATTATCTCCATTGTTTGGATAAGTTGGTGTTATTAATTTGGACATTCTTCTATTTATTACCTCACAAAAGGAGCTTTTCTTCCTTTAGTATTTTCGTGGACCGTTAATTCGCCAATAAAGTTATAAGTGTGATGTAATATTTAAATTTTAACCATTTTATTTGACGTAATTAATATTTAGTTTTAAGGAACCGGCCAATTACCTAAGCATATTCGCTAAAATTAATCTATTTAAAGTTACATTTGCTACGAATATAAAAAACAGACAAAATATACTATTATTCTAATTTATTTTTATTTTGTAAGTTATACATAACATGATGATTGAAGAAGAAGTCAGAACTGGAGTATATTATTTTGAGTCACAGATGGTCGTGGTTACTTTGAGAATGTGTGGATCGGAAAACCGAATCAAAGACAAGAACGACGATCTCCTGCATTCGAGATCAGTATTGTTGGGGTTCCGTAAAATATAAATTAAATTTGTTAAAAAAAAATATACAAATAAAAAAATTAAAAATAATATTCTAGTTAAATTTAATAATTTTTTGATTATTATAATAATTATATTTTGAAATTTATAAATATTTTAAGATTTGTTTTAGTTTTTCAATTTCCAAGGTTAGGAAAATTTAGTATATAAGCAATAGTTATTTCAGTCATATCTCACACAAAATTATTACTCAAAGAAAATTTAAAAGCCTGAATGTACGGTAATTTTGATTTTTAATTATATAGGAAAATAATTCAAGTATCCTGTAAAGGAGAAAAGTTTAGGGTTATAAATTAAAATTGAAACGTTTCGAAAATATCAGTATCCTGTAAAGGAGAAGTTAAGTTTTAAATAAAATAGTTTAGCATCGCTCGAACTAAAAAGTTGTTGTAACTGTTTAATCGAAGTTTGATCTTTGAATTGAAGTGTACTGATAAAGTCGAATTTATATTTGTAATTCAATTGTTGTTAGCAGAATAAATTATTATTAAAAGGTCTTGTTCATTCTTCATATATTATTGTTGGAAGAAACCTTTTGTTTATTTGGAGTCAGAATTAGTAGTTGATTAAGAATTTAAAAATAAATCGTGATTTTAATTGAATACCCAACAGTATGTAGACATGTCACAAGACGGTCTTACACGAATTACCCAAGATAAATAACTATGTTGAGGCTTGACACTGTTGTTTTCTTTACCAAGCATCCGGGAATCATCCAAATATTTGGAAGTTTATCACTGCAATAAAATACGTTCACTCTAAGTTAATTTGTTCATTAGTTAATTACGTTCACTCTAATGAGTTAAAAATTTAAAATTATCAATTTTTATCAAATTATCAATTGAATAATTATCAAGTTATAAATTTTCTTTATGGTGTGGTCCATAATATTAGGGATTAGTAAAGTGCAAATAGAGTTATTAAAATGCAAAAATTAAAAAAAGAAATTTTACTATATATTTCAGTTCAGCAATAAATTGTACATTAAACTTTGGTTTTCTTTTTGAAAAATCACATGATGTTCATCTTAAAAAATAATGACTATATTAGAATAATTAGCTGATTTAAACTCAGTTTCTTTGATCCATAACATAAAAATAGATATATTTTAAAACCTTAATTTTAGATGAATTGGCCTAGATTTATTTAGTTGACTTTTAATTAAATATTTAGTTTAATTTCTTTCATCCAAAATAACCATTTTAAATATTATAAAAAATATAATTTCAATAAGTTTTTACCTCTTGCATTATTTTTGGTTGGATTGAGAGGGAACTTTAGAGATTTTGGATAATCTTCTGCTTATTCCAGTGTGAAAATCAACTTTTCCGAAAATACTTTTAAGGTTTTTAATAATTTTGGTACATTAAAAATACCGAGACACTTTGGAACTTCTTTGGTTTTCGTATTGTGACCACCTGAAAATGTGCTTGCATAGAATAAGTTCATGTGTTACTATTTAGAAAGTGTATATAATACTATTAAGTTAACAAAATATGATATTCATCTGTTTACATTGGCAACCTCTTCCATGTTACCACAGTAAAAATACATTATAAAAGCTTACCCAAATATAAGCACCTATTTGTATTTCAATTAATTCTTGATGAAAAATGAATTATAAGATTGGCTACAAAATTCATTTTATCTTATTCTAATTGTGAAGGATTTTTCTTCTTTGGATATCCCCACTTTTAGTAAAAATTCCAGAGAACAATAATAAATATTTATTCAAAATAAACTGTTATTACAACTTAACTGTTAAATCCATCAATTAACAAAATCAATTTAATTTTTATTATAGGAATTATATCCTATATAAAAGAGTAGGTCACTACACTAATTAATTATTTATATTATAATTTCATCAAAAGTTAGTCTACTCTTGCAGACACACAAAAAGACCATCAAACATATGCCTGACATCTTTTTGTTAAAGGGCCTTGTAATTTATTTCTCTGTATTTCTTTCGTACGTTTTATTACCTTGTAGCGATATGTACCTTTTGTTTTAACTTTGACTTGTCATTATGTATTTTTTTTATTTTATATATTATTTTATGCACCCAGAGAGAAAAAGAAGCAAACAAAATTTTGAAGAACTGAAAAATTTTCAATTATTAATATTAATTTAAGCATTAAATTCGACGTTTTTATTCGCGGCGTTATGTCGTAGATCCATCTCATTTCATTGGTTTAGATTTTTTTTGAGAGCTCTGATATTTATTTTGTTTGGCTCTTAAATGACGACAAATTAGTGCTCAGTGAAAGCGATTGTAAGAACAAGTTATTTGTATTTTGAATTTGATTTTCTAAAATCTTAACAACATAAGTTTATTTCCATTTAAACATAAATATAATCCATGAAAAATCGGTGTGGAGATGAAAGGAAGAATTGCGAATTTGGATTATTGAACTCAATTTGACTGGCGTCATTGTTCAGGGAGTCGGGTACGGGCCTGTGGTCAGCACCGAGACAATTGTGATTCTTATTGCATCGATCGTGTGTTTCTGCGTGTTCTCGAATCGTAACAAGATCCTGGCTTGAGTCGGTCGGTATTGATTGGTTAGCAAGACCGTGAACTAAGCTGTGTTTGTAATAGATCGAGTCGGTCGATCGCCTCGGTTGTGTATTATAGCGATAGTGTGTGCTGTTTAATATAAATTTCTTTTCGATGAATTTATTAATAAATATTATTAAATTGTTTATTGATTGAGTTGTTACATTCTATTTTTACGTAAAGTGCTGCACAAGTCCGTTATGCATGTTTTTTAGATCTTATTAAGAACATTTAGACAAGTCTCATTGGAATTTTTATTACAATCACAATTAGAGTTATTACCACTCTCGGAATATCTTTCATCGTTCTTGTGAGGAATATTTTAAACTTGGTATGTTGAGTTTAGTATTTGGAAATGTGTTTCTCTCACCCAGGTGGAAAGTTGATATTTTGGATGTTCACGATAATTAATTATTCGAGTATAATTTGCATTTTAAAGTACAACATAAGATATTTAAAGACATTAAAAAATATTAAATCGTTTCAAATTTTCATATTAAAATTTAAATAAAATAAATAGTTTTAACTAAGTTTTGAATTAAATAAATGTTCTTTCTTTACATAAAATCATTTTTTAAATAAAATTATTACTAAAATTACAAAATTTGAACTTTAAAAATAAAATTTGAAAATAATGAAAAATTTGTTCGAATAATTGTTTATTAAAAACATTAACTAAAAATTATCAATTTAGAACGATGTCGAATTACGAAAGCTTTGCTGAGAGTTGTCCAAAAGACAATTCTAATTGTATTGAAAATAAAAGTTCGAAAAGCCATGTTGGTGTTCTTAATAGTTCTAATTGGTTTTCTATTTTTAATCATGATTATTCGGACAATTTTTCTGTCATTTTTTTAAATATTTAACCTCTAAATATTGTTAATTATTTAGTAATAATAATTTTTACCATTTCTCAATAAATCCCAAAATAATAAAAATGTCATCAAATTATTAAAAAACGAAGCCCGGATGAAAATCTTCTTTTAATAACAAAAGTCATCCATTTAAAAATATATTTTACGACAATATATTTCGACGGATCTACCGTCATCTTCAGGTCACTAATTAATAA
>MQRK01238467.1:9209-20812 GCA_001938485.1 Girardia tigrina | reverse complement strand
CCCAATTTTGTTTATCCCGAGCCCATTCAACTCTTCTTTTTCGTTGCTTTCCATTCAATAAAGGCTTGCAAACAGCATAATGACTTTTTAAGCCGTACTTTATCAAAATTCTATTCACTTCGTAATGCATGTATCATTCCAGCTGCATTGGAAGCTCTTGTTATTTTACTTATCGACATGCGCCTATTTTTCAAGCATATACGGCGAATAATTCTTTCAGAACGTTTTGGTAATTTTGAAGGTTTTTATCTTCATATGTACCTAATGTCTTGAACTTATGTACAATTTTTTGAATGCCCGCTTTGAAACAATAATACCATGTCTAACCTTCATAATTTCTTGTATCCGACCCGTTGAATGACCCTCGTTCATTAATTCTACAATAATAATCCTAAACCTTATATCTATATTTCGAGTTGTCATTGAATCTCAAAGAATTGAATCTAATCTAATTCATTTTAAAAAAAGATGGTCTTGATATTTCAATTTTAAATTTACTAAAATTATTTAAATTAAAGCATTTAAACAAATTAAAAAAATTAATAAATAGCATACATCAAAATTTCAATGGGTGCGAACAGACTTTTGGAACGCACTGTACAAATTTCATTAAGTAAATTTCGTTCTTTCATGAAATTCTCAGAATACGATAAAATAATTTTAAGGTTAACTAGTAAATCCAAAAAGAACTAGATTTAAAGTTTGGAGGCCAAATAAGGTAGAAAGGTGGCTGAGTGAAGGAAATGAAACACTATATTTTTTGATTAATACATAACATTTTGATGTTACGTTACATCTATGGGGGTGGGGGTGTCTAGCGATTTGTGATAAATTGTGACATGGGGGTGGGGTAATCAACATTCCAGTTTTTTGCGTTACGTATTAACTGAACAGTCACTAATTCGTTAATTGTAATTGAAGAGAAAATACAAATGTGTCTCCGATAGCAATTAAATCTGCAATGTCTCACACCAACACCTGCTCATTACAACAAAACGCATATGACTAGGTTCAGTACAATATTGTATTTCGTATTTTTATGTAATTTAGAAAAAAATTTTAAATTGTTAATACGATATTCTTGCTAGATTAAATAAAATACAGATTGGATCGATTTTTGTCAAATAATTTTCTATCGAAATAATACACCGATCTTAAACATGTTCAAATCGACGTTTTATATTATAATTTGACAAATGTCGTTACTAAATATTCTTTAATAATAAAAATAAATTTTGAAAAAATAAAATCGATATACCGGCTCAATTTCCTTTTCTGATCCTCGAGCAGCTCTATTTTCTGTCCAGCGTCTCTCCAGTTACGATTATTGAAATCATAAATTCCTCCCGGTTGATTGAAATACTTTTGCTCATCATTGATCCAATTGTATTTTTTTAACATCTTTATGACATTCCTTTCAGCATCTTCACTATCTTTTTTATGACAAGTGATTCGATGATTTACTTCTGACAATTTCAGTGTCGCTTGATCTTTCAATTTGGAGCAGTCTTTTAAACCTTCTTTTAACTGGGAGATTTTTGTGTCGATATTTTTCACTGTCCGCTTTTGTTCATCAAGTTGTTGTTTAGATGCAGTCATAATCTCAGTGTGATTCTGATATTTGGTAGTGCTTTGCGCTAATTCCTCTTTTTTGGCAGTAACTAGTTGGTTTGCAGATTCTAATGTCGATTGGAAATTTTTCTTTTCGTTTTCATTTTCCCTTAATTCCATTGTCAGAGATTCGTATCGAAATTCGATATCTGGACAGAAATTTTCAGATTTAAAAATTGAAAACATTTAATTTAATATTCAATAAATTTTAAATCTTAAAGTTTATCAACAAATTAGGCAACAGAATAATTAATAAAAATAAACAAAATAATATTAAAATCAGTAATTATAAACGTTTTACTCTTACCTTTAAAGGCCTCCTCATTCTTCATCAGCTGTTCTTGGGCGTTTTTCAAATTCAATTGGGCAGCTTGTTGAGCTCTTTCTTGAACCAGGGCCGAATTTTTGAGATTGTGTCGAGCTTCTGATGTTTTTGTCTTTGCGATTTCGTACTGTTTACTTTGAACAGAGATCTTTTCAGTAATTTGACCGAGTTCATTTTGATTGTCAGTTAAATTTTTTTGAACCTCTAAATAATCGTCTTCCATCATACGCCTCTCTAATTGTTGCAATTCCACTTGATTAGATCTCAATTTCTTTTGAAATTTTTCACTGACATCTCGAGCTTTTTCAATGTTTCTAAGCTCTTCCTCAATATTACTTTTATCGATATCAAGTTGTGTCAGCAAATTATCGAATTCAACTGATTTTTTAGCCTGATCATAGATTTTCGTGTCCGTCGGTTGATTTCCACCAACCAAAGTACCTTCTGGCTCAAATACTTCTCCGTCAAGAGTTACACATTTACATCTGATTTCAGGATTAAACGCCACAGTGTTGGCCATTTGAAGATCTCGAGCGATCAAAAAATTTCCAAACACATACTGTATCGCTTTGGTGTTTTGATCATCGAAATCAATAAGTTCCAAGGGGTACCAAACATTACCAGCACCGAGAATTTCTTGCGCCTTATAAAAATATTCCTTTCTAATTGGTGAGGCTTGCATTGCATTTAAAGGTAACAGTGTCGTTCGCTTCATAAGAAGTTTTTTTGAGATAAGTTCTACGCTCGTTTGTGAATGGTCGACAACGACATCATACAGCTAAATCAATAAATTATTTAAGTTAATTTTAAATAAGCTTATTGAACAATAAAATAAGTAAATGTTTTAATATAATTTGGAGAATTGACAGAAACAAAACAAAGTTTGAAGTTGAAATTTTGAATACAAACTTTGAAAGGAAAGAAAAGATAATGTCGATTACTTGCCTTTTATTTGTAAAATTTTCTAGGAACATAATCATTGGGTTGATGTATAACTATTTTGAAACAAAAATAAGAAGAAAGCATCAATAAATGATGATATCAAAGAATATTAGCCATGAAGTCGTCGTCAAGAACTCACGACTTTGGATTTAAGCTTGGAGTTGTCAAGTTGGCATTTGAAGCAGAATGGCAATGCCAAGCCGCATACCGCCAAGAAGACCACGGGCAGGCTCCAAGAGTTGGATGGAGTGGAAAGCCTGCAGCATCCTGCTTACAGCCCTGATTGCGCTCCATCCGACTATGGCCTCTTCCGATCCATGCAACACTTCGATTCGAGGCCGCCGATTCGAAACATTCGATGAAGTTGAATAAGCATGTCAAGAGTTCTTCAATTCGATGCAGCCGGGATGGTACTTTGACCAGATCCGAAAGCTTGCAGACCTTTGTCAGAAAGTAGTCGAAAACAATGGACTGTACTTTGAAGATTAATTTTTATTTATTTAATCTAAATACTTGCACAAAAAATTGTATTTTTCATTCTTGACCGGGAACTTTTAGGACAATCTAATAAATTAGATCTCAAATGTTTCAATTCTTGATGAAAAATCTTAAACAATTGTCAATGAAATCCTCAAAACCACCAAAGAATTCAATTTAAATGAAAAAATTTTGATATGGAGAAAACTGTTGAGATGTCCCGGATATTTTCAAAATTGTCCAGGTCTTTTTTAAATTTAAGAGTCTTTTTAAAAAACTTCTCGGATTTTCTTCCAAATCACATAGGAGCCCTAAGTGTACATTAATCAAACAATTCAATTATAACGGTGTCAAAATGACGTCATAATTCTATTTTTAGTTTTTTTCTAAGTATTCCAAGAATGGCCATTATCATGGACTTGACTGCTATACAGCGTGCGCAGACAGTGACTTTGACTACCCACACATCCCAAATACAAGTGGAAATTGCTGCAAATGTGGGCTGCTCGCAATCTGCAGTGTCCCGTCTGCTAAATCAACAGCAACAGACTGGGAGCATCGCAAATCAGAAGAAAGGCCGGTGTGGTAGAAATAAGCTCATTGGGGAGCGACTTTCAAATCGCATCATCACACTCAGCAAGTAATGGAAATGAAAGAAACGATTGGCGAGCCTGCATCTAATGTATCAGCACTTCGAATTCGAGAGCATTTGCAGCATGCAGGACGACTCGCTTAACGACCAAAGAGGGTTCTATTGCTCCTAAATCGAATGATGGCACAACGACTTCACTGGACAAAGCAACATGCGTATTGGACAGCAGATAAATGGAGCAAGGTAAATACTGCAATGAGTACAGCAATGACATGCTATTATTCTTATTACATGGAACATCTTCTCTTGATCTGGTTTCATTACAGGTTGTCTTCACAATGATTGAAGGTCACTGCGGGAGCCAATTTTTTTCGAAGAAGTGCTGGAGAGCGGATTCAACAAGGCCATGTGCGAAGTCGGCAAGCATTTCCTCCTATGATATCTTCTCTCACAGATAGAGAACTGGTATGGCACTGAGGAGTTGATCTTTCAATAAGACCACGCCCCATGCCACACCTCAAGACAAACGCGATCGGTACGCCGACTTTACCGCGGGCGACTTTACAGCGGATGACTTTACCGCGGAAAATTTACAACAAAATTGTCAATAAGTGAACAATGTCATCTAAAATATGAATAAAAATTTTTAATTATGTAATGATAAAACAATGAATCATACACTGGTTTAATTTTAAAACATAAATGGATAGAAAATTTCAGATCGACATTACATTTAATTATTCTTTTTAATATAAAAAATAAACAAACAACATACGAAAAATTAGTAAATTCCTAATTTAAAAAATTCAAAAAACATTCTAGAACAAATGAATAACACACCAAAAAAATGTGATGTGTAAATAGAAGAAAGATACAAAAACATAAAACTGATAAATTAAAATAATGGAATAGTAAATATATACTTTAATCCAAAAAGTTTAAAAAATGAGCAACGCCTCTAAGATAATCTAATATTGGTAAATTATTGGATTGCTCAACGACACATTCAATCCTCTCACTTACTTTGGCATAAATTTGCGATGAGAATTGTGGAATTCTTCAATCCTAAAGAGAATTTTAATGCGCTGCAAAATTAGTTCAACAAAATCTTGTTCAGTACGAAATTGATTTATCAAACTATAAACAGTTGGGTGATTGCAAACGATAGAATTTTGAAACGCACGATGCCAATTTTCTATTGCATTGTTTGTGCTTGGTAGATGAGAAATAACGCCGTCATATACATTCCGACACTGAATTGAATATCGAGGACGTAATCCTCGTTCTTCATGAGTACGGTCAATATATATATCCTCAAAATATGCAAAGACATTATCGAGTTCTGGATAATCATTGGAAAGATCAAGTAAAACAAAAAAGGCAGTGAAGACATCATCCACAGGAACAAACACTAAGGCCATTTTTGATTTCAGAAGGGTTCTTATTTCATCATTGTTTGAATTTCATCATTGTCCGGAAGATTTGATGTTTCTTTTATTTTTTCCAAATTGATTGGTTCCGATGAAAAAAACACCCTTTAATCCAAGTGATGAGAATAGCCTGCATACGCAACAATCGGATTTCCAGATTTTGAAGTAAATAATTGAAGATTGATGCTGAAAAAAGTGAGAGAAAATTTTTTAGAAATTTATAATATTTTAAGGTATATTAACGTAAATGGAAAATTTTATTATAAATATTACTCCGAGTATATTTTAATAAAGTATTATTCGGTAATAATGGCAAAAGAATATATAAAAATTATATAAAATATATTATAAATTATAAATTATAAAAAAATATTATAAATTTTTAATATTTTTTTTCTGAAAAAATCCGCGGTAAAATCGTCTCACCAACGCGATCACACTTGGAGGACAATTGAGTAATCGAGTTGTCTTGGCCTGGAAACAGCCGAGACATGAATCTGATAGAGACAGTCTGGAACCTGTTGAAACGTGAAGTTCAGAAACGAAATGTTCCCAAGGAGGCATTGTGGGAAACATATCAGGAAATATGGTTTTCCTCCTGGTGTGTCTGAAAGCATGAGTCGTCCTGTGAAAGAACTTTTGCGTGCTAAGGAAGTACAAACTTGATTGACTGATAATTGAAATAAATTATTCTCTATATTTCGTGTCTCCTTTCCTATTATGCAATTAAAACCGTCCCCATTGTATAGCCCGGTAAATAAACTACAATGTCAAGTGAGTAATTGTGTAATTAAATCGCTACAAAAAATATAATAAGAATTTGAATTAAGTTCCGATCGATAGTGATAAAACAATAAAAAAATAGAAATAAGCAACGAAAAAATAGATGTGAAATTCATAAATTACCTTTGAACCACCTCCAATCTCCATAGCAACATTAAATTGAGGATCTTTTAGATTCACCAACTTGACGACCATTCCGATAATTTTCTTCGTATCAAAGTTACTTGACGGTTTTCGATATTCAAACAACAGTCGCTGATGGGATCGAAAGAATTGGTCTTTCTCTGTCACAGTTTCTCGAATTTTCCTGTTGATCCCCGATAACTCTTGATTTAATTTCTCTTCCTTGTCTTTCGAATATCCACATTTCAGTATTTCCTGCTCCAATTCATCGATATTTCTCTTCAATTCTCCGTGCCTCTTTTCCTGGGTTTCAGCCGACTCCTTCTTCTTCATTCCTCGCAATTTCTCCTTCAATTCTCCGACCAGCTTTTCCAAATGGTTCTTTTTCATCTTTAAAACATTCAACTCGATCTCACAACTCGACTCGAATTTTTCCGCTTCCGCCAACAACTCCGATAATGAACCGGTTTTTTCACCGGATTCATCCGACTGAAAGAATCCACTGTTGACATTCTTCAATCGATTTTGAGCCAACTCTAAATCCGCTTTCGATTTATTGACTCTGTTTTGAAGTTCGGTAAATTGAGATTCGATTTTCGAAATTTCTTCACGCAATTTTGTATGGTTTTCTCGTTCTTCGATCGATTGTTTCTCGAGATTTTTAACGTGATTCATGGACTCTTTCACACCGTCTTCCGCTCGTTTTATTGCGTTTTTTAAAATAACTTCGTCCTTCTGTAATTCGGAATATTTGGCATGAAGTTCTTCCAGTTTCTTCACCATAACATTTTCTCGCTCGGAAGTTTTTTCTTGGATTTCTTGCTCAATTTGCAATTTATCTCGATCACATTTTATAATGGTTTGTTCTTCGGTCGTTTGCAGTTCTTTCATTCGAGCCAATTCTCCATCCGAGTTGTCGACAATGGCCTGTGAGTAACATTGATAAAATTGGTCATTTTTCAAAATATTTATTCACTTTTTTATTAAAATAATCGTAAGCTATAATCAATTTATTAAGATATTCTAATTCTCGGATAACTTTCTGGTATTCGAGATAGCTGTTCCGTTCTTCCTTTAGTTTAGCTAAAGTCGGTTTAATTTCTTCACTGAGAATCTGAAAGTCGATATATAGTTGTAACACGATATCATCTTATATTATATAAACTTTATCGATTTCCCGTAATTTGCCGTCTTTTTTTTCAATTGTCTTGAGTGTGTCTTCCCGTTTTGCTTCATAATGTTTAGTGCTGGCAGCTTCTTCCAAAAGGGACAAGATCTGTATTATATTAAATTTTAATAAAAAACACGTAATTAAAAATAAATGAAAATATTGGAGTCAATTAATATTGAAACGTCGGCATCAGAAAAATAGATTTAGCCCTATGATGAGTTTGTTAATTTTCTTTTCGGTGACAAAATATGAATCGTTTAAAAAACGATTTAATTTTAAATTTTTCTTAAATTATATTTTTAAATCAAGCTTCATTATATAAAGAGTAAAAAGAAAACTCGTTTCGAGATAATAATTACATCATAAGATCACAACATGCATTAAATTCACATATATTACGGGAACAAATAATAATTTAAATACATTATACCAAGAAATCATTGGATAAAAATAAATTTATTTCATTTTCCTTAAAAATTAAGCAATATTATATTAATGGTATTTAATTCTATTCTCACAAACCAACCATTAGAAGCTATCAATTGTCATTTGAGAAGGAAAGTAGGATTATTCTATCGCTCCGTATTTTACAAGTTAACGGAGACATATGATAAAGATAGCAATTGACAGCTAAAGAAAAACTAATTTTTGAAGTGAAACTTCTCACCCTTAATGCAATCCACTCAATGGGTTTTTGTCAAGCAATCAATATCAGCTACTTTTGATGAATGTTATACTTAAGATTGTGTTTTTGGTGATTCATTCATGATTACCAGCTTGGTAAAGAATTGATTTGCAATTGTCATATTTGATCAACATTTCATCATAAGTGACAATTTGATTCAAAAAGTAATCACATTTATAACGAGAAAGCATCATTAAGTTATCATCTAAACGCTTTTGATTCTACTTTCCATTCAACTTGTGTAGAATACCCTTATCCAACTTTAAATTGAGATTTTTTTATTTTTAATAGAATTATTCATTTTAAATTGAAAATATTTCATTTTGAAATTAAAATGAAAAATTCTAAAAATAACAATATTAAATAAAAATTATCAACAAAAATGAAAAATTCTAATTTATGATGAGAAACTCTCAATTTAAGGTGTAAAAAGCAATAAAAATTATGAATAAAATTCTCAAAAAGAAATGAAATATTCTCAAAATTATAATAAAAGAAAATTAATAAATTTCCTCAAAAAAATAAAATATTCTAAATTGAAAATGATAAAAAAAATCTCTAAATAATATTAATAAATAAAAATTCTCAATTTAAAGGAAAAATTTTAAAAAAATGAAAATGTATCAATAAAAAATGAATTCTCAATAAAAATGAAAAACTCTCAATTTAACGTGAATTTTTTTTAATTTTATATGAAAAATACATTTAAAAAATTTAAATTCTCAATTTAACATTAAAAAAATATAACAATAATAATAATAAATGGATAAAAATAATCATGTTGAGAAAAAAATAATAATAAACAGAAGTGCATCAACCCGCCCCGATCCCAGCAAAAATATCACGGGTCAACGGCCTGTCCCGACCAGGGGTTGGGTTTAATATTTAAAAATTTGACCCTAGCGCTACCCCTTATAATTATAAAATAATCTTATAATTATAAATATGAAGTATAATGTGAGTAATTTAATGGAAACAAGTAAATTAATGAAAAATGTATTAAAATTGTTTATTTCCATAATTTCAAAATCGATTTTCATTAACAAATGAATACGTAATGTATTAGTGAATGGCAAATTAAATTATATCTTTCAATTTTTCTTTAAAATTTATTATATTTAAATTAAGAAATGTTGAAAAAAATTATTTACCTTCAATTAGATTCCAAAAATCAAAAAAAATCAGCATAAAAATATCCAGGTGTTCTATTATCGAATGGATTCTTGATATCAATAAATGGACACCACAGCATAAAATGTTTTTAAAGTCACAAAATCTCGAAGAAAATATATTTGTTGATTGCGTAATCACTGACTTTTTCTAGAAATTGTTCGACTTAATTTAGGAAATATTTGCACCACGATTTCAGAGTGAAATAAATGTTTAATAATTTTTTTCATATTTTTTTCCGTATTCTTAATATATTTTGTAAATAAATTTTTTTGTGAATTTGCTGTTTTTATTGTAATTATTTTCAGTGAATTTTTCTATGCAAAGGAAGAAAAATATTAAATGGTTTTAAATAATGAGACGAAAAAGAAATGTAATTTAAAAATATACAGAAAATGTCCGTGAAGCCAGTGATTACGTAATCCACATTGGGTTTTTTTCATTACAATTTTACTTAAAGTTTTCCAAATTATTTTTCCCGGAATGCCGATAATTTTTTATCTATTGTAACGATTTTATATTTGCGCGGCCCGTACGCCAGCATATCCATATTAGGTATCAATTTGTTAATAAAAATCGATATTGAAATTATGAAATAAACAATTTTAAAAATAAAAAATTCGTATTTTATACATTCTTCCATTAAATTACTCACATTATACTTCATACTTATAATTATCAGATTAATGAAATTTTTTAAATAATTTTCAGTGTCGAACTTGTTTTAATTTGAAATAAAAATTCAATTTTTAAAAAAATATTTTTATTAATTTTTTAATAAAAGA
The DNA here is from genome assembly GCA_001938485.1 of Girardia tigrina. Taxonomy (NCBI): domain Eukaryota; kingdom Metazoa; phylum Platyhelminthes; order Tricladida; family Dugesiidae; genus Girardia; species Girardia tigrina. Next base: position 10,718 of record MQRK01238467.1, on the reverse strand, counting down.
AATTATTTTTGGAAAAAATGTGTTTTTGTATTTTAAAATTGATTTATTGAATAATATTTTGATTAAAAATTTGAATAATTACTTTAATTAATTGAAAATTTTGATATAGTTCCGTGCGGGCACGAGCAAATATACAAGTATGACAATAGATAAATAATTATCGACATTCCAGTGGAAATAATTTTGAAAAAATTATATAAAATGTTTTTCTAGTTACAAAAAGTCAATGGGAAATAAATGTATTGATTACGTAATCACTGGCTGCACTGACTTATTCTAGAAATTGTTCGACTTAATTTAGGAAATATTTGCACCACGATTTCAGAATGAAATAAATGTTTAATAATTTGCTTCATATTTTTAGGTTTAATATATTTTATGAATAAAATGTTTTATATTAAATTTCAGTGATTACGTAATCAGCTCAAGTATTTCTGTTTCCTTACTTAATAACATTTTCTATATATTTTTTTTTAATTTTAAAATTATTTCTGCTGGAATGCCGATAATTATTAGACATTGTCATATTCGTATACTTGTGCTCGGGCCGTATGGAACTATTTCTAACAAAAATTCTAAAATAAAATTAAATCAATAAAAATTCTCAATTCAAAAGAAAAATTCAAAAAAAATGAACATTCATCAATACTAAATCAATTTTCAAAAACAATGACAAAACTGTCAATTTAAAGTGAAAATTTTGTAGTTTTATACACCCGTTTACAATTTATAAGGGCCCTTTTACATTGAATAAGGGCACTGGATGAATCTATTTATAGATTTGTGATATATTCTGGTATTTTTTGTGATATATTTTAGATTTATTTTGAATTACAATAAAAAATCAATAATAAGTAAGATTTTTTTTAATAAATTTATTTATTGATTTAAATTTTTTATACAACCTTTTACAATTTTTTTTACAAATATATAAAAATAAATTTTTAATCAATCTCCGTTTATGTCAATCTTCATAAGCGAAGAAGGAAAAAATTTTTGATGTGGCGATAGTATTCTTTTAGATCAGAATAATCGTCACTAGATATTTGGCTTGTTATCAAGACAGCAGGTCCTGTCTTTGAGACGGGGTTATCTCCGAAATCCCCGGCGCTAATGTTAGTGCCAATGGAACGCTTCTCTTCAGTTAAATATATTATAAATATTTACGAATTTCGATTTGCTTTTTGTCGTAACGGTTCGCTTTTTCAGAATCGTTCGATATACTCCTAAAATTGTACACTAAAAATTATTTTAAAAAAATTATTAATGCCTTGATTCAATTATTTGGGCATCTTCAGTTGGGAACGAATGTTATACTGCCCCCCATATATTATGTAATTTGTATCGATTATATGATTTCGTTTCGAATTAGAGAAATAACTGGTGGAAGTGATTTATTGATTCACTAATTTATTTATTCAATGAATTAAATTAATTAATTAATCTTAAAGAATAAATTTATTATTAAATTAAATTAATAAAAAAATTAATAATTAATTAATTAAAATT
>MQRK01238466.1:9182-22450 GCA_001938485.1 Girardia tigrina | reverse complement strand
GTGGAGAACATACATTTTTCCCCTACTTGCCAAGGCTGCAAATATTCCATCAAATCATGCAAATGATACAAATATCATAAATGTTCCATCCAAAAGCTCAAGACAGCGACCAATTCATAAAGCTTCATTGAATAAGAAGGTACGTCAATATGTTATCAAGGCTCCCGAGGCTAACCTAGACAGCTTAGGCAACAAGGTTACAAGTCTCCATGAGTTTCTGGAATATTCCAAGAAAGAAACCATGGAGATTCTACAAGACAACATGGTTGATTTCAAGGCTATCAAAGTCAACCTTAAATTGGAGGCAACATTCACCAATGTTGATGATGACATAGAGCCGTCAAGACCAAAAATAGGCCAATGTTAGAATCAGATGATATTATGAACTGGCTCAATGAAGAATATATCAATATAGTGAAAGAAGCTGATGAGAGCAAGGAAAAGAAGAGCGGATAGACTCTTGCATCCGTTAACCAATTGATAATTCATGTTCATAAATATTCCTCAATGAGAGGCAGCTCCTACCGCTTCCTAAATGGATATTCAAGAAAGGAGCATGCGTTAATGTAAAAAATAATGACAACATGTGCTTCAAGTATGCTATATTGTCAACATTTGTTGAGGATCAATATAGTGCATCACGAGTATCTAAATACGACAATCTGCAGCACAAATATGACTTCAATTGCATAAAATTCCCACCGAGCTTGGATGAAGTCACTAAATTTGGAAGCCACAAATATGTTTCAATCAACGTATTTGGATTGGGGAATGAAAATTTTTATCCCTTACTTGTATGTAAAAGCGAATTGGAAGATCATAGAGATTTGCTCCTGTGAGATGATGGAGAAGAGTCACTTCATCTGGATCAAGAACTTTGAGCGCCTTATCCGATCTCAAATATCAAAACATACAGAAAGGATCGAGATTTGTAAGATGTTTTATACATTTTAATGGTGCTGAAGCTATAATCATGTTGGAGGAGCACAAGGCCTATTGCAATAACAATCATTGCATCAGAGCGGAATTTCCAAAGGAAGATTATATCGAATTCAAAGATTATGAAAAAAATATTTTTTAGATTTTGAAAAGTCTATACTTTTATCCTTTCGAAAAGCATTTCCTCAAGTCTAATTAAATGGATGCATGTTTCATCTTTCTAAAAACATCAGAAAACGGTTGGCAGAACAAGATTTATTAACTAGATATAATTAAAAACCAGAATTTTCATTATGGACGAGAATGATTATCGCACTTTTAGTCGCCCCAATTAATAATCTCGAGAACTCAATTGATATTTAAGACAAAATATTCCAACCAAAATGTTACAGGTTCTGGGTTCATTCGAAGATACTTATTTAGGTCACAAAAAGAGAGATGGGGCCAGAAGAAGTCCAATTTTCGAACCAAAAATTTGGTCGATATATGAACATACTCTCTTTCTGACAATCCATGAACGAACAATTCGAAATTAATTATCCTAGTATATGGTAATTAATTGATGGATTGAGAATTGTTCATAAAACTCGGGATAGGTAATTTGAAAAAGATATTCGAGTCAATACGAGACCTAATAGAAAAAGAAGGTATGCGGGGGCTGATATAAGAATTTTACGAATTGTTGAAACCTATTCAGAAAGAAATATAATTGAATTTTTTAATGTTATAGAAAACTTAATATTGAAAAAAATTCTTTTTTGATTTTAAGACATATTACTTAAATTTACAATAAATATTTTATAGCTTCATTTTAAGCTGTTCACTGTTTGGAGACTGGTTGTCCGGCGACTAAGTCTCACAGCCCGGTTAAATTGATCGAAAACTCTTAAGGAATTAGTTTCGAGTGCCATTGGAACATTGATTTTGGAATCACGAGATCTTATTAATAATGCTTTATACGACACACTTTCGCATTACTTTTAAAATTCTTGCACATGCTTTTGTAATCGCTTATAGTTATTAAATGTACAAAGTTTTCATCATAATGGAGACCATAAACTACTGAATACAAATATACTATACATAATATATAATTTTTATTCATTTTATTCCATATTATATTTAAATAATTTTAAAGATTTAACATATGAAACAAATTGTTCATTTATAATAAGTATTTGTCGTTCTTACTTATTTAAAAGCACAAAAGTTCCATGAAAATATAATACAATACAATAAATGTATTAAAATTCAAATGTACTCTAATTATTAAAAGAACCGGAATAAATGTTAAACTAATTTATATCGTAGTTTTCCCATTTTTAAATAAATTAGCATTCTAGAATCTTAGTTGTCAAATTTAAACATATTTCAGCAAAACTCACAACTATGTGGTGAGGAAACTGTTCATTTAATAAGGGAAAATATTGTTTTAGATGTAAGTAATCAGTCTCAGCTCACAGAGAAAAGATAATAAATGATAAAAAACGGAGAGTTATTTCCGAGTAAGGAATTTATTTTACTGACAGTTTAATCGAACAAGTTAATACTTCCACGGAGATATGCTTTTAGATGATTCAATGATTATAATTATGATTATAATTGGTATATAAATAATAAATAAATAAATATAATAATAAATGATATGTCGAATTAATATCAATATAATCATACATAACAGTCGTTTTATTGGAAAATGAATCACGTTCATTTTATATTATATGGATAAATTTAAGTGTTTGCATGGAGGGGTTTGAAAAATTTCCTTAACAAGGTTTATTTGTATTGACAAAATGAAAAAGAAGGGATTTTCTGCGAACTATTTAACAAAGGTTTCTAGTCTATCGCATTTATTGTTATCACTAACTAACTTTTTGTCAAAAATGGACTCACCACTTTAAAAGAATACATATATTATAACCCATTGATTAACATCCAAAATGGGAAAAGTAAAACAGCTTCAATATTAAATATCTTTAAATAAAATAAAATAAAATGTTAACCAATAAAATTGAACTTTAATATTACTTTTCTTAAAAATTTGTTATCATAATTTTTATATTATAAAAATTAGATAAGTTTTTTAAACGAAATAAAATAAATAATACTAAAATAAAATAAATTACAACACAAATAAAGTTGTTGAAGATGATCAAAGACTTTAATTGAAACATATCCAACGTTAATGTTTTTAAAAATGCTTTAACAATTATATATTTTATATAAAATAAATTTATATAAGGATCATATTTATGACATTTATAATAACAAATTTGTTAATTTTACTTATTTACATGAGTAATTTTGTAGTAAATATTGATAGCTGTATTACCCATAATTGTAAGTAGAACAAAAAATATGGTAAAAATAGATGAAATATTTTTTCTTATTTTTGATTTAATATAATATTATTTTATTTTCTCTAGAATAGATCTTTTGATTTTCTTTAACATAAGGTATAATTTACTTTAATGCTTTTAGTTTCTTAATTTTATTAAGTTATGTAGAAAATTATATTCTTAAATGTCAAAAAATCAGAAATAATTATTTTTTTTCAAAAAAATTATTTCTGTGTTAAGATTTATATTTTAAATTATTTTTTAATTTAATTTTCAAAATAATTTTTAAATAAATAGTGTATTTATGAGCATTTGAAAAAAAATATTTTAATATATAATAGTAAAAATCTATAATAACAATAAATATAGTTTCAGAAATACAATAAATATAATAAATATGGTTTGATATTTTTTTATTTTCATGCTACCTTTATTATTATTTTAATAAACTTCCGCCCATCCGCATTTTGATTTTTTTATTATTCGTACTTTATTTTTTTTAATTAAGATTTTTACATTGAAAAAATTCTGCTTCAACACTAAATCAAAAATCGAAGCTTTGGATTGGAAATTTGTCTATCAGAAAAAAATGTCGTATGAATATTGTTGTTATCAAAATGTGTGCAATTTTCTGGGTTTATGAAACTATTATAGGAAATTTATTTCAAATTATTCTAAATTAGAAGACTTTTGGAATCTATGTGTAGTACTCCTCAAGGCGTTTCATATTGGATTGATTTTTATTCAGCAACATTTAATGAGTTTAAAGAATATTTATCAATGACTCCTGTACAGATGCATCGTTCAATACGATCAGAGCTGTTTTATCTTTTGACCACAAAGGAGAAAGAATTATTGCGTATGGATTTAAAGCAAGGCCGAAACATAACTAGAAAAGAATTATTGGCAATCGTTCACTTCAAGCAACATTTCAGACATTTCATGTATGTCACTGGTTTTAAATTAAGAACAGATCATAAAGTTTTTATGATTACGACAAAAAAGTCAATAACACCATAATTTCCCATATATTATACAAGAAATCATAATAAAAAAGTAAATGTTACTTGTAGGAATATTTTTGAATGATGTGCGATTTGTGTTATGCATGTGTATTTTGAGTAGTGTCTCGTGATCTGCGATGGCTGATTTACATTTTTTAGTTCTTAATATTTGATTTAATTTAATTTGGTTTTAAATATTTATATTAATATTATGTTAATATTCTTGATACATGCCTTTGAAAATTTCCTATCGCTACAATTTCCTCTGGATCTGTCTGTATTTCTCTGTTGTTTATAATGTTTCCAAAAAATTTTACTTCTTGTTTGAATATTTCTTAGTTTTATTCTTAGTCCCGTTTGTTTTTTAGTAATATATTATTATGATATTATATTAATATTATAATAATATTATGCTGTGAAATGTTATAAAGTTAATTTAAGTAATTATTGATTTTAAATAAGTGATATTCGTTAATTTAATTTTAACCAATAATAAAATTGATAATTAATTAAAATTATTAAATTAATTCGGCGTATGTTTCAGCAGATAAGAATTATTTTCACAAATTCCAATAAATAACAGAAGTTTCGTTCTAAATCTTGGTTTATATTTTATTTAGATGAAATAGAAAACAAAGCGAAGCTCAAAAGACAATTTTTCACGTGTATATATCAATGCGAAAATCATCACCGCTTTATATTATTGACCGATCAAAATGAATATAAAGGATATAAAGGACAAATTATTCTTCTAAAAAAAATCGGAGATTTTGATGAGAAAATTAAAAAAAATTAATTTCAACGACTTTCTATGAAACAAAAGTAATCAATCAAATTATATCGACTTCACACTAATGTGTTATCTGTTATTTTTATTAAAAACCCTTACTTTTTAAAATTGATTTTCTGTAATTAAATATTGGATATTATATTTGTTTGATTAAAGCAAAGAATGTAGTTACAATAGCCGCTGATTTATTTGAATCCTTGGGGATTTGTAAAAGGTTCAAATAACTCAATTACGAAAATTATGTCATAATTTTAAAAATGCCATTAAATCATTTGGAAAATAATGAAACACTATTTTTACTAAACTTTATTTCAAAACAAAAAAAATCATCCAATTTTGTTTGTTTGGAAGCATTTTCTTTTTCAACAACATTAAATTATTTGAATTTTTAATTATAATATTCAAATAAATAAATAATTTAATTAACTCAGCTAAAATTTTAAAATTTTACTATTTCTTCAAATAACTGAGAATTTAAATAACTAAATGAGTAATGTATTAATAAATCTCTTAAAAAACTTATTTTAATTAAGTATTTATTATTAAATCATAAAAAAAACTATTGCGGCATTGAAACCTATCAAGTATCTGGAAAAATCCGTGGATTTCGAGCGTTAAATTGTCAAATCTGAGTTTATCATTGAAGTAGACGATGTAGAGGGAAAAGAAATCCCAATTTGGGTATGATGTTAGAATGACTATCATATGACGCATGAAAGGGATTATTGTCGGATTATCAAAAAATTAAAAGTGAAATTCTCCAATGGTTCGGTTTGAGAGAGTTCGATGTGTGGCTACAGATTTGTATAAAGAAAATTCTGATGTGTGATCGATTAGAAGCATAGGCGCCGAAACCAGGGGCGGCGTTTGGGGGGGCTTTGCCCCCCCCCCCGATTTTGACAATAAGAGGTCAGGCATACATCAGACCTCGAGGTAGCTATAAATGAAAGTGAAAAATATTATTTTAAAAATATACGAGACATGTTTTTTGTCCAATTACAAACAGGCATAATGCTTTTATTATCACAAGAAAGTTAGTTTTTAAAGTATGTGTTAATGATTACAGTTAAATAAATATGAGTGTTTTAAGACACATAGTGGGCTCTAATTCTATGTATTATAAGCTTACTACGGATAGTTTTTTATACACCAGAAACTGACATTGTTCTCAACTTGTTGCATAGAAAAATTATTTCTTACATCGGTTTTGTGATATGGTTTCTAATAGAAACCATATGAGATACCAAAGAAACTTCCTATAGTTCTTATTCTAAAGTTTAATATTATTTTTTATTTTTATTGATGGCCATAGAATACTGATTTTCTAATTGAATACTTACAAAAATTAAATTTTATTTAAAATGCATACACTGGTGTTAGATTCATTGCCTAAAATGTAAATACAAAGCTCTCTTCTGAAGCCTCTGTCAAACTCGGATGGACGATCAAGCTCAATTTAGCCTGTTTTGATAATTATGAACCACTCAAGCAGACACTGGATGAAACCAATGATAATATCTGGATAATGAAGGACAAAATACAGGCGGTTTTTTGTGGCGACTAGAAAAGTTTGATACATATTTTGGGCTGCATTTGTGCCACTTGATCTTTTTGCATGCTGAAACTGTTTCATCACAACTCCAGAGCAAAGACATCACTGTTCAGGATTGAATTGAACATTGTGAATGCCCGAGACACTACATTCAAAGAAGTCGTTCAGAAGAAGAATTTCGCCCTTTCTATGAAAAAGTGGGACGAGCAGCAGAAAACCTGACAGAATCACCCGGCGCACCACGCAGAAAGTGTCCTCAAAAACGATTTGAAGAAGTATTTGGATCTCATTGTAACAATTCAGTAGAAGACTATCACAGAGTCATTTATTTTGAAACTGTGAACAATCAAAAAAGGAAGTCTGTAAAGAACTTTCCAGGCGTCTCTCCCAAGTCTCTTTAGAAAAGCCTTTCAAATTGAAAAGATGCTTAAGAAGGTCGCAAACTGGATTGAACTAGAATATATTCCCTTAGACGAGTCTGTCCTCTGACGTCTGAAAGCAGCTCTCCGGCTTTCAAAAGCCAGTTGAATCTTTTTTAAAATTTTGTGAAAGAAATGAACAAACAGCCAGTTTTTGCTAACGTACAATAGGTAAGAAATTTGAGGACGACTGCTGAGATGTATGTTGCATCGACAATGAGAATGTATTTGTTTTCAGAAATTTTTAACATAATCTCTCTGTGGATGACAATACCAGAGACAATTTCAATACCCGAAGGCTCTTATTCTACCATGAGAAGACTTAAGTCGTACTTACGGAGCTCAATAACACAAAAGATTTTTAACAATCTCATCTTGCAACATAGCCACGAGGAAAGAACAGACAAATTGGATCATCTTGTAATAGCAAGAGACTTTATGTCTGGCAAACATCGGCAAAATAACTTTTTGGAGCATATTGTTAATTGTATTGTTTAAATAAAATTTAAGTAGTTTTTTGGCTTCAAAAATAAACTCAATCCTATACTTTGGGGGTCTATTAGCTAATATTTCTCAGGACTGTTTTTTTTATGGTGTGAGGAATATTTTAAATTGTCCATGATTGTGGTTTGTTTATTTGAGTGTGTTGAAATTGGAATTGTGATTCTCCGTCCCAGTTGGAAAATAGATACTTTATTGCATTTGTGATAACTGATCATTCGAATATAATTTACATTTTTAAAGTAAATGAAAATTTAATAACCTGGTATAATTGAAATTTAAAAAGTGAAAATATAGGGTCATTTCTAAAAAAAATTAATACTTTTCAAACATTAAACAAATATGTTTAATGTTTTAATGAGACATTTTAGAGGTTTGAATAATTTGGAAATTAGTTAATTATTTTTTATAAAAACAACGCTCATCCATTAAAAAATATATTTCAAGACAATATATTTCGACGGATCTACTGTCATCTTCAGGTCACTAATTAATAATCAATTCACCTGTATATAAATACAAAAATGATGACTATGTAATCGATTGGATGAAATTATGGTAATCAAAAATTCTCAATAAGCTGGTTGAGACTGCCGATTGAACATTGATTTTAGGGCAACGTGACCTAATTAACAATGTTTCACCCGACACTCTCTTCCAATAACTGTCAAAATGCTTACACAGAATTTTGAAATTATCAAAACATTTTTTTCCTATGTTCTGCAATATTACTCTTACTCTCTTTTCAACCATGTTCTTGAAAAGAGAATAAGAGTAATATTGCAGAACATAGGAAATAAATGTAAATGTGATGTTAATTTCGATAATTTCAAAATTCTGTGTAAGCATTTTGACAGTTATTGGGAGCAGTAGCGTAGCCAGGAATTTCAAAAGGAGGGGTTTTAACAACGAAAATCAAATATATTGCAAATTACAATATTACAATTTGTAATAGTTTTTGCCAACAATGCACTAAACGTCAAAAACTTCACCCATCTATTTTAGGTAACAACTTAAAATGAGGAAAATAATCACGTCATGACATGTTCAAGTCCATTAATACTCAAGTCAAATCAAACGAAGATTTGGTCGATGAGATTTTAGGGAAAGTTTGTTTAGTACGTCTGTAACACTCGGAGTGAGGTCCTGATGGATATACAGCAGTTCCAATCCATTCATCCGCGTTTCTACTGTAGTGTTCCTAAGGTAGTTTTTGAGACGACGGAGAGATGAGAAGAATCGCTCACAGGAACAAGTAGACACTGGAAAAGTGACTAATATTAGCAACAGTGTGTAAATATTCGGACGAATTTCCGCATGGCACGCAGAGATGGCTTCCAGCGCATTTTAGGCAAATCTGTCTTCTGCAGTCGGCATAACCTTTTGTACCATAGGTTGATTTCCCAAGTGCGGTTATCAGTTGAACCACTTATGTCGGTGGAATAAAATTCTGTGAGAAAATGAAAGCATTTTAGGTTGTCAGTAGAGGGCGGTTGGTTTGGGTCTGTGGGTAGCAAGCACTGGAAACCACGCAGAATATATCTGTGAGCAATAAATCTCGCTTCCAAGTGCTGGATAAAACTATCCAGGAATGGAATGAACATAGCATTCCGGTAACATGATTCTGGTGAGTTTGAGGGCACGTTACAACGATGTCTCTGGGCGGATGTTATTCGGGGTACATGAATTTTAATTTCATGCGTTTCAGTACATTTGGTGACATCAGCGAAAATTTCTGCTAATGTCTTCTCAGCATTAACTCGCAAGGCTTTCATTTGGGTTGCAGTGTCTTCGGCGAGATTCACTGCCTCAACAAGGTCGATGTTCTCCTTTTGCAAGGTCTTGCAGAGAATGACACTCAATCTGAATAGTTTATGGAGTGTGAAGATACAGACAATGAACTGAGGTTCCCTCAAGGCCTGTAGAAGTTGGTATACAAGAGATAAGGTTTCCTTGTGTGACGACTCTGAAATGATTTCTACAGAAGCTATTACAGCTGGGAACAGCTCTACTAAAGCGCATATGGAATCATGTTTTTTTAACCACAAAGGTGTTTGAACAATAGTGTTTTTATTGAAAGATTTTAATCCAATTATTTTTTGACAATGTCAAGTGGGGGGGGTTACAACCCCAAAACCCCCTTTCCTACGACACTGATTGGGAGAAAGTGTCGTGTGAAGCATTGTTAATTAGGATACGTTGCCCTAAAATTAATGTTCAATTCGGCAGTCTCAACCAGCTTATTGAGAATTTTTGATTACCATAATTTCATCCAATCGATTACATAGTCATCATTTTTGTATTTATATACAGGTGAATTGATTATTAATTAGTGACCTGAAGATAACGGTAGATCCGTCGAAATATATTGTCTATAAATATATTTTTTAATGAATGAGCGTTGTTTTTAAAAGAAAATTATCATCCGGATTTATTTTTTATAATTTTATAAAATATTTTACATTAAAATAATAACAAATATTCGGTAATTTATTCGAATAATCATTATTAAAAATTCAGAAACAGCACTAATTAAAACGATGAAAATGCTGAAAGAACTTACAAAAGTTTTCATGACTCTAAATGTAATGGTTGGTCCAAAAGTTCTAATACACATCTAGTTAACTACCTTTGTTCTACGCCAATTTCTTACGATTTATTCTGTATCCGCCATCACATGGTGGATTACAAATTGTCTAAAAGTAAAAAGGTATGAAAAAAAATTTTAAGGAAATAAAAATTTATATGCATATAAAAATAAAAAAAATAATAATTAAAAATACAGCAAAGAATTTAAAAAAAATTAATAAAAGATATATCGATAGCTAAATCAGTTTAATTAACAACCGAACAATTTGGACAGTCGTTTCAATTGAAAGATATTAGTAGAAATATAATTTCAAAATTCAATTCCCTTCCACGGAACCAAATTTCAACAACATATCAAACATCCAAATCAATTCCCAATTCCAAGTCTACAAAACAACCTCTAATTAGCTCCAGATTTTCAAACATTTACCGAACTAACTATCTAATTTCAAAGTAATCTTTATTATGATAAACCGATTCACAATTCTCTTCCTATTTATTGTGTTATTCAACAAGAAATCAAACTCTTCTTTCTACAAATTTCTGTTATATTGTTTCTTTATATAATATATATAATTTAGTTGAAATTGTTTTGGTTCATTCATTTTTATTTATATTGGTAGTTAATTAAAGACAATCTCATTATTTAAGTTATTAGTAATTAGATAACTTTTAACTATTAAAGGCTATTCGTGTACAGAAGTGTTTTGTTTTTATTAAAGGCTGAAAATTCCTTTAGTACTATAGAAAAAAACATATTTTGTTGCAAAATAATTATTTACACAATAAAATATATTTATCAAAGTACATGCCATCATTGTTTACAACCATTTCCCATCGATACACTATCTTACGGATCTGCTCGAAATACTATTATGGCTTTTTTGAATCAAAGAACAGGTGGCATGCTTCATCGACTGCATCAATTGACTGGAATTTGTATTGAAATACTGCATTGAACAAAAGAGACTAATCAGATGCGGAGCAATTTCGACTTTTTTTGGAATTTGTACTTGGTTTTCTTGACTGTATGCGGATTCACCTTGTCTTACTGCGCCAAGACGCGCTTTCTGTTGATAAGAGACGGATACTTATACGTTATCTAGTTATAAACACGTTCCAGTTGTTGTCCATACAGTTTAGACGTGATATGGCGACCATTCGGAACCAATTCGAAATGTACAATTCCTTCAAAATTCCACCAGAAGTAAATAATGATCTTGGCGAATCAATTTTGCTTCGTAACTGACGACGTTAATTGACCCTTCTGAAACGAAAGCCTGCCCCGATTGTGGTTGATAAGGTATACCGACTTTTCATCTAATGTGACAATCACTTTACAAAAACGATCGTCGGAAGAATTATTGAGCAATTCATGGCAAATTTCTTGTCTGTTGGCAGCTTGTGCTGAAGTTAACTCATGTGGATCTAGTCTGGTCTTCTTGTGCACAAAATCCAATTGGTGCAAATGATTTAACATTGTTTTGTGTAACTTAACTCAAATTTATTTTGCCAGTTAACGACTGATACCCAAAGGTTCGGCATACAAAGTAGCTTGCAAATCTCTAGCATCAACTGTTGTTGGTCGGCCGGATTGGGACTGATATTTTAGGCCCACGATTAATTTTTCCCTAACCTTCAGCATCACATTTCTTTGACAGCATCTCTAGTTGATAAGTTGAGCATCCAACAGTATCGGATAAAAACTCGAAGAACCACTTTGTCATTTCTATCTTGTATTTTGTTTTTTTTACCTACTAATAATCAATGTACCAAATATAAAGTCTACAGTGCTGGCCAAAAAGATCTGACTATGCTTTGTTTATCTGTTATCTATTGTTTATCAAAGCTGTTAATTATTTGCAAATAATAAAAAAATGTTTCTCTTTGGATCAGAATTCGCAATTCTGACATCTTTATTCATGACAGCGCGCCATGTGATCAGGCAAAGATTATCAAGACAGCTTCAATAGAATTCCATCAACGTTCTTGCTCCGAATTTAAACCCGATTGAAAATTATTGAGTAATATTGAAAGCAGAAGTAGCGAAATCAATTTCGACGTCGGCGAAAACTTTGAAGGAAACTATACTGAAGGAGTTATCCCGTAAAATAACACCTGATTACTGTGACTCTCTTGTTTCCTCTATGCCTCGAACAAAAGAAGCTGTCCTCAAAGCCGGAGGAAGACATTCGAGGTACTAGAAACTCTTTTCTGATGTGAACTACTTGTCGTTTTCTTCGAAAGTGAATGTTGTTTGCTGCGTTTAATTCAATCACATAATCATTAAATTGAAAGTGGTATTACCTTTCAATCTAAAAATCATAGTGGTTGTATCTTTTTGGCCAGCACTGTATAAACAAATCTTTAAAAAGTAATAAATATTAGTGATTATCATTACAATATTAAGCAGGTGTATTAGTGTACTTGCTACAAAATGTTTTCGTTTTTATGATGTATTAGATCTTTTTGGCCAAGTAAATTGTAATAAATGTTCGCAAAGTAATTTTAAAAATATTAAGAACACCAACATGGGCTTTCAAACTTTTATTTTCAATACAATTAGAATTGTCTTTTGGATAACTCTCAGCAAAGCTCTCGTCATTCGACATCGTTCTAAATTGATAAATTTTTATTAATGTTTGTTAATAAAAAATTATTCGAACAAATATTTCATTATTTTCTGATTTCATTTTTAAAGTTCAATTTTGTAGTTTTAGTATTAATTTTTATTTACATATTAATTTTATTTAAAAATTATTTTATGTAAAGAAAGAACATTTAACTAATTCAAAACTTAGTTAAAACTACAGTCGCGAGCAAAAGTAATGGGCCACCTAGGTAAAATATCTATTTCATTAGAAATAGGCACTTGACTAAAACAATATGCTATATAATAAGTTATATATTATTTCTGAAGGGCTATTAATTAAACTTAGTATGCTACAAAGATTAAAATACATTAGTAAAATAACATAGAGGAATAACTTAGCAAATAGCGAAAAACAGTAATTTTGTTAAAATTGGGAAAACGTGTTCAATAACAAGGAAAGTGCAGCACTATGATATTATTATGACACAAAAACACAACATAAAGTACTGGAGCATCTTTCTAATACTTCACATGATACCCTT
>MQRK01238465.1:83126-118780 GCA_001938485.1 Girardia tigrina | reverse complement strand
TGTTGAAATTAAACAATAATATATATCTAGTTATACTTTGTCTGTTCAACTGAGTTGACTGAATTTAATACAAATAAAAAATAGAGTGTTCGACCCTTATTGATAAAGAGCCGAACACTTCATTTTTTATAGTGCTCTTTATGCATTTATGGTGTCATTTTATTAATTTTTAGGAATTTCACTGGATAGAATTTAGAATCGAATGAAAAATAAAAAAAATAATACTTAAGCAATATTTATTTAAATAAATAATTCTCTCAGGTGAACTTTTTCGAGCTAGTTTCTCATATAACGACAGAAACCTAGGTATTGGTTCGAGTAATTTTGATTATTTCAAATAAAATTAAGGGTGTCTTCGATTGACCATTGCGCGTATTTTAATTTTATTGAATGGAATTTACTTTTTAGCATTGAAAAGAACTCTTCGATTGGATTGAGTTCTGGCGAATAAGGCACCAAATACCGATACGGGTCCAGATTTGTGAATAGCGGTGTTATCCAATAATAAAATTTTGTTGGATTACAATTTAAATAATCCGCCAGAAATAATCAAGAAATCAATAAACTCTTCCGACTTAAACGTGCATATTCATCGCACACATCAAGCTACGATTTACACCTTTATTTGCGGGAACATTTATATATGTTTTAGTGTTCTCCAGTGAATAGCCTTAAGTACGCGTAGTGTGCACATTAAAGTCGGGTTTGTGGAGAAATATAAGATTTTCGTCGGCAAACCTTGAAAGCTCCATTGAATAAATCACTAGAGCATTTATTTTTTCTTTAGTGTTAGCTCAGCTGGACCACATGCATTTATTTTTCGTGTCATTGCTCAAGTTTACGCGATATAATTGATTGATTTTATCTAATATTAAATTCTTCCTCGACTTTTGCAACGATTTCGTTTTGAATTATTGCATAAAAGATTGTTTGATCGATGCTTGAAAGTTTTTGATTTTGAGCTATACAAGTTTCTGCTCGTTTGAAACCGCTTGGAATTAAAGAATCACCTCTTTCATGAGCTTGTATAGCCCGTCTAACAGTATATCAATTTAATTTTAAAATATTGTAAATTTCTTTTATTTTGTATCGATTAAAAGAATACATCTGAATTATACTTTTCAATTATCTGAATTATCTGAAATACACTTTTCACTTTTCATTTACCTAACAAGTCTAAAAAATTAAAATTAATAAAATTGCACAATAAAAATGTATAAATGGTATTATATAAATGCATTGATAGCATTATAAAAATGCATAACCCTCTAATAGTGGTGTTTATTTGAAGGAATCTCTTTCAAGTCGAGTTGTTGTTTCATTTTCTAAAAAAATGTTCACGAATCTTAAAAATTGAAATTTTATTAGGTTTGAGGTTTTAGAAAAATCGCGTCTTGTGAAATTATTCAACAATTATATGAAGTCTAAGTTAACTTGTCTTACAGCGATTGTGAGGAATATTTTTGAATGGTGTTTATTGTGAGTTGTTTGTTCTGTTGTTTTAGGATTGTGTTTCTCCCACCCAGATGGAAGATCGATATTTTAAATATTTTAAAACGTCGGATTATTTAATCAATTATTAAAATTTAAATAACCAATTTTAAAATTAAATTAATATTTCATAAATAATATTTTGATAATAATTTTCGTAAAATAAATAAAATTTATTTTTAATTTAAAGTATAAATTATTTTTGTAATAATTAAATAGTAATTTAAATTTTTTCGAATAATAAGACGTTAAAGAATATTATTTAAAAATTATCAATCAAGAACGATGACGAGCTACACATGCTTTATGGAGAATTGTTCTAGTGGCAATTCAAATTGTGATGCAAATAAATGTAATGAAAACTCAATTAATGTACTTAATAGCGATCTACGGCTGAAAAGTGGAGTAGGGATTTGAAACACAATGACTGATCTGGAAGACTGACAAGCATAGTAAAATGAGTTTTAGTTTAGTTTAAATTGTGTTTAAGACATGAAAATCAGAAAATCAACACTTGTGAGAACCATGAAATGTTCATAATATTACAAGTGATTGACAATCGCAAAGCTGTTCTGAAAGCCTTCAACTCAATACTGAAATTCATGACATTGGCTAGACAATTTATATTGAATAATAATACTACATTTATGCTGATCGGAAATCATCAAAATAATAAAGCTTCCTAGAAGGAAAGTTTGAGGAAAATGAAGAGTAGAACATTGTATTATGAAGGAACTCTAATAACAACAATTTTCTCTAATTCATCTCTAGGTTTTGCTGACAAAAGGGAGAAACTGAATGGAAAGTATTACTTTATTGTTATTCAAACTGTGAGGAATAAGAAACGAAAGCTCCTTAGACTAACACTATTTTTTCATCACATTGGCGCTCACATACACAAAAGTTCTGACAATAGCTCGATTCATGAAAGGAAACTTTGTAGGGCTTTAGTATCGACAGTCTGAATTTGGTTCTCGATGATTTTTGAAATGCTCCCAACCTTCAAATTTATTTGAATGTAAAACTGAAAAGCTTTTACTAAAAAAGCGCATGTTGGTGTTCGCATTAGATTTTGTTTGAACATCCTCAAAATTATTAAATATAAACTCCGGCATAAGATTCAAAATTTATCATAAAACACTGTTTCCAAAAAACATGTTTAAATACCAACATTTAAGCAAACTTATTTTCTTTAGGAAACACTTTAACCAGTATAAAGAAAGAAACTAGTAATATTAATATTGGGTGTTCCAAAAGTAATTGGAGGATGTTTGTTTTCATCTTTCTCCAGAAAGACATTTTATTTCGCAGAAATTCATATTTACTTTTTAACACTGACTATTCTCATTTATTTACAAATGAATGAAATCTCGACACGACGACCTCTTGAAGAGAGAATTAAAATGGTACCCATCTACGCACAATTCCAGAATTATAAAGAGGTACGAAGACAGTGGAATTTCCATTTTGCTATCTCACCTTCTAAGTTTACTACAATCAAAACAGTATTTGAGAGATTTTAGCAGACTGGAAGAGTTGAAGATCTCCCAGGTCAGGGACCTAGCTACATCTACAACACCTAAACGGCGCAAACAAGTTAAAAAGCTGGTCGCCGCAGATCCTTCAAGGTCTGTGTCTCGTGGGGTAGCCGCTCTTGACTTTCCATGAACGAGTAACACTGCCTGCTTGTGAAACTTGATCTTAAGCCCTACCGTCCGCAATACGTGCCAATGCTCAGTGATTGAGACTTTGATAGGTGAAAATAGTTTTCCAAAACGATTGTGAAGAGAGTCGACGCCGACCCTCACTTAATTTACCACATAATGTGGATAGATGAATCTTTGTTTCACCTATCTAGAGCAGCTTCACGGCCCAACAATGTTCGATAGGGTCCAAAGAATGCACACGCTCAAAAGCGGATTCTAAACCCTCGTCATGGAATTATGGTGTGGTTGAGAATAACTTCGGTGGGTGTCTTAGGACCTTACTTTTTTTGTGAATTATTCTATTCGAACAAGGAATTAATCCAACCATCCAATATCGATTTCAATAATTCCAAGTATTTGGACTTAATTACTTATTTTGAAAATTTTTAATTTTATCGATCTATGTTTTGCGGAATTCTAAAACGAAGTTTTTGTTTCCTTGTTATCTATGTAATGTTGAATTATTAGTGCTCCAAAGAAAAAAAGTAATTAATTAATTTATTAATTAATTAACCCTTAGTAGCCTGATTTACAAAAGTGATTTATTTTTAATATTACTGTGTTTGCTTGATGGTCTAGATGAAGGGAAAAATAGCTAAAAAAATCACAATATTTATTTTACATATTATACAACAGTAAAATACGTACATCTAACCTATAAAAAAAAACTAATAGTAATGTGAACATTCGGTTTAAAAGATTGGTATCAAAATTGAAACTCTAGGTTATTAAGGGTTAAGGGATATCGTAGTTAATATCTTATTCATTCTAGAATTATATTATTGTAAAGCAGTGCTTTTTTCGTCATGGAACGCAGTGCAACGGCGTTTCACTACCTTTTTTCCATTTATTTTATTTTTTTTTATGTTAAGTCCTAAAAATATTGATACCCAAATTACAATCGAAGAAGAAGAAATTCGAAACTTGTCGCTCCGATTGCAACTCAATGAAAGGCAAATGATTGAAGGATTTTGTGAATCCATCCTCGAAAAGACATATCCGGAAACACTATTGCATGTGGTAACTGTAATGAAGTTTTTAAAAATATTAATTTAATTTTAAAATAATAATCCAAAGCAAATACAAAAACAAAATTCAAATGAATTTTATTAATTTAAAAGTCTTTTGCAAATAAATCGTTGTTTCAAAGCACAGTTTGTCATTTTGGTCATTAATTTCTCATTGACCCTGTTGATGAAGGGGCACATTTCCGAAGAATCGGTCATTGAAGTTTGTCTAAAGAAAGGATAATAATTAAATTCTAAATATAATATAAAAAGAATGAGATGCATTATATGAAACCTCTTTTTTATCATTTCTCGACGAACAGTCTCTTTTTTGAGTCCGCTTTTGAATTTATTTTGTCGAGTCGATTGTCGTCCGTTCTTAAGTCTCAAATGGTAAAGAAACACATAGCAAACATATGTTTCTTTGATATTTTAGGTTAAAATTGATTTTTACTATTTCATATATTTTTATTTATTTATATTTTTAATTTACGAAAGGTGTATCATATAATGCAAAAATCCCAATACAAAAAAACCTGGAAATTTGTCGATTATTTTTGAGAATCATTAAGTTATAATTTAGTGCTCTTTGAAGGGTTTCAATTGATTCGTTTATTAGTTTTACGTTCATTTTGACGGATGTTATTTCATCTTCACTTATTTCCGTTGATCGTTTCCGGCGTACCTTATTTTCAACTTGTACCTCGTTCTTCACCCAAGTTTTCGTGCTTGTTTCATACACATATCCGTTTGTTATAGCGTAATTAATTTGCGTAAAAACTTCAAAAATCTGATTAAACCAATTCACAGCATCCATGTCTAATTTATCGAAATCCCCGCTTTCCACGATTGAGATGATGTTATTGACATCGGTTTTGATCTTTTCCTGGTCACTATCGACGTACTGTACGTAGGTCTCCCAATTCCATTTCTTGATGGCATTCACGTTCTCTTTAATCATGTTAATTGCAGTTTCAGTGAGTTTGGTTTTTTCTGTTGTTTTGGTCGATTCTTTGGTTATCAACTGAACGATGTTTTGAAGATCATCGATCCATTCGAAATCGATCTTTTGGTATTCTTTAGATTGAACTAAAGACAAAAGATTCTCGATTCTCGCAACCCACAAATTGACATCAATTCCGTCGATGTTACGTAAAAGTTCTTTCCAATTACTCGGAAGATTAATTTGAATTTTATTTATTTTTTCTATTGTTTTACCGTTATTTTCTGTTTCGACAAGTTTCAATTTCGTCTTCTTGATTTTCGTTATTACTTTCGGAAGCCAAGTGAATATTTCCGGATCAATGTTGTCATATTTGTTGTTTTTAACAAAATTGATGAAGGTTGTTATCTTATTCTTTGCTTCTTCTTTGTCGTCTTCGTCAATAGAATCAATGATTTCTTGCCATTTTAGTTCGTTGAGTTGGTCGATAAATTTGTGAGAGTTATCTATCACAATCTTTTTCTCTTCCGAAGCGTTTTCATCAATGTCGGGTTTGTTTTTGAGACGTTTAAAAGTGACTATGATTTTATTCAACCATGTCAGTAATTGAGGGTCGACGTTGTCCAGTTCGTTGTTTTTGATCAAGGCGAAGACGTTCTTGATTCTCCTAACGAGTTCCGGCTTGTTTGGATGCACAACATACTTCAAAAGATGTTTCCATTTCCATTGTTTCAGTAAATGAAGATTGTTTTGTATTTTATGAAAGATTTTGTTTCTTTGGTTTGGTCTTATTTCTTTTGTGTGTTTTCTCCAGTGAAATATATTATTAATATGAAGTTTTCTATCCCCTCGTTTGTTGAATAACCGGAATCTGTTACCTAAACATCTTTTCTTTCGCAATTTTCCATCGACTTCGATGTTTTTCACCCACGTTTTACTGGACGATTCGTATACGTATCCATTATTTTTTGCGTAATTGATTTTATTAAACGTCTCGAAAATCTGATTGAACCAATTTACAAAATCGGAATCTAACTTTTCATAATCTTCATTTTCGATTATTAAAATCATATTATTTATGTTTGTTCGAACCTGTTGTCGTTTGTCTTCATCGATATATATTAAAAGTTCGGTCCATTGCCAGTCTTTCAACATTTTGATGTTTTCCTTGATGATACTGATAGTCGACTCGCCTATCGTTGTTCGCTCGGTTGTTTTTGACGACTCTTGTGATATTAATTCAACTATTTTCGTGAGTTCGTCGATCCATTCATAGTCGATTTTGTCGTATTCTTTTAATTCAATAAGAGGTAAAATTGTTTCGATTCTCTTAATCCACTGTCGTTTATTTATTCCTTCAACTTTTTGTATGAGTTCCTTCCAGTTCGTCGGTAGGTTAACTTGGACTTTTCGTACGATATCGACCTTTCGATTTGTTCCAGGTCGAGTGACTTTCGATCGCGTATTTTGTAAATTTATTATAATTTGAGATAAAGAATTCAAGAAGTCCGTATCGATGTTGTCGTAATTTCCTTGGTCAACAAATCTTATAAAGTTAGTTATTTTAGTGATGACCTCGGGTCGTTCGGATTCGTCGACAGAATTGACGAGTTCTCGCCAGTTGATTTCTTTCAAGATGTTAACGTATTTGTGAGACGTATTTATCACTTGATTTTTGTTAACATTTTTATTTTGTATTTCGTTCCTAATTTCATTTCGTATTTGATTTCTGATTTCATTTGTATTTATGTTTGTATTTTCATTTCTATTTGTGTTCGTATTTACATTTACATTTCTGTTTCTATTTAACCCGTTCCAAACACTGTTGATAATATTATGTTTCAGGTTATGTAAATGGGTCAACCCGTTGACCAACCCTCCAAGTAGCATGCAACGCTTCTTTCTAGAGCTAGCTTTTTCTTCTGTGACATTTTTAATCCATGTTTTCGAAGCTTTATCATAAACATATCCATTTGTAATTGCATAGTTTATCTTTGTGAAGACCTCGAAGATTTGATTAAACCAATCGAACATTTGAACCTCTAACTGCTCGATTTTGTTGTTCTCGATCATTGTTATGATGCTAGTTATATCTGTTTGAATTTGTTCACGGTTGTTTTCATCAACATAGATTAACAAACTTTCCCATTTCCATTCTTTTAATGATTGTATTTTGTCTTTTAATGTCTTTATTGATGCTTCATTTAGAAAAACTTCTTTCTTGACTTTCAAAGATTCCTGAGATATCAAATAGACAATTTTTTCAAGTTCATTAATCCATGCTAAATTCATGTTATGGTAATCATTGGTTTTCATGCTGGACAACAGATCTGTAATCCTTGTTATCCAAAGAGTTTGGTCGATTCCTTGTATTCGTTTCAAAAGTTCCATCCAGTTGCTTGGTAAGGTCAGTTGAATTTTTTCGATAATTTTCATATAACCTTTACTGTTTGTCTTTTGGTTTTCGGCACTTATTGTTCTTAAAGTGTTAATAATCTCTGTTATCCAGTTGATTAAGTCCACGTCGATCTTTTCGAATTCTTTGTTGTTGACAAATGTTATGAAGGTCTTTATTTTTCTAATGACTTCTGGACGACTACTTTCAACGATGTATTTGACCAAATCTTCCCAATTTAATTCCGTTAATATATTTATATATTTTATTGACATTTCGGTTATTGTTTTTAAATTTGCTGTTTTAACTTTCTCATTCTTAACGTGGATCGTTTTTACCTTTCTCAAAGTGTTGATGATCTCAGTGATCCAGTTGATTAAATCTTCGTCGATCTTTTCGAATTCATTGTTGTTGACAAATGTTATGAAGGTCTTAATTTTGTTAATTACTTCTGGACGAGTCTTATCTTCCACGTATTGAACCAGTTCCTCCCAATTTAATTCGGTTAAAATATTTATATATTTTTTTGACGTTTCGGTTATTGTTTTCAAATTGACTGTTTTAACTTTCTCATTCTTAACGTGGATCGTTTTTACCTTTCTCAAAGTGTTGATGATCTCAGTGATCCAGTTGATTAAATCTTCGTCGATCTTTTCGAATTCTTTGTTGTTGACAAATGTTATGAAGGTCTTAATTTTGTTAATTACTTCTGGACGAGTCTTATCTTCCACGTATTGAACCAGTTCTTCCCAATTTAATTCAGTCAAGATGTTTATATATTTGATAGAAGTCTCTGTTATCATCTTCAAATTATCAGTTTTTGTTTTTGTATTTTTTATATGTATTTCTTTTGCTTTTTTCAAAGTCGTAATTATTTCGGTGATCCAATTGATTAAATCAGTATCAATCTTTTCAAATTCTTTGTTTTTGACCAAAGTTATAAAGGTCTTTATTTTATTTATGACTTCGGGACGTTTTTCTTCTTCCACATACTTCACCAATTCTTCCCACTTTAATTCAGTCAGTAAATTTATGTGTTTGATAGAAATTTCAGTTATTCGCTTTACATTTTCATTTTTCGTCTTTTCGTTCTTGATGGTGATCTCTTTAACTTTTCTCAAAGTGGTTATAATTTCTGTGATCCAGTTGGTTAAATCTGTATCAATTTTGTCGAATTCCTTATTGTTTACAAGTGTGATAAAGGTTTTGATTTTATTAATGACCCCTGGACGTTTGCCTTCGTCGATGTATTTAACTAATTCTTCCCAATTTAGATCAATAATTTCCTTACTGTTTTTATTAATAATTTCTATTTCTTTTTTGGGTTTCGTTTCAGGTTTTGTTTCCGGTTTGGTTTCCGGTTTGGTTTCCGGTTTGGTTTCTGGTTTTGTTTCTGGTTTGGTTTCTGGTTTTGTTTCTGGTTTTGTTTCTGGTTTTGTTTCTGGTTTTGTTTCCGGTTTCGTTTCTGGTTTTGTTTCTGGTTTTGTTTCTGGTTTTGTTTCTTTCTTAATAACTTTAATAATTTTCTTAAATTTCTGTAACCATTTGATATCGATCTCGTCAGGCTTGTTAAGTTTGATCAATTCAATGAGTTTGTTAAATCGTTTAGTCCACTTTACTTTATCGATTCCTTTTGTATTATCAATTATATTTTTCCAATCAATATCAATGATGGGTCTCAATTTGTTCAAGATTTTCTCTCTTTCTTCTTTTATATCGACTTTTGGTTGTTTATCCTTCTTGATTTTTTTGATAGTCTTAAAGATGACTTTAATTCGGTCTAGTAATTTAGTGTCTATTTCATTGAATCGTTTCTGTTTAACTAAATCAATGATGAATTTTATTTCTTTATCAAAGGTCTCTTTATCTTTTTCGTCAACAAATTTAAGTAAATCTGGCCAGTTCCACTTTTTAAATTTTTTGACAAGTTTAGTTACAACATTGATCTTCTTTTGTTCTTCGGTTACTTCTGGTCGTGGTTCTTTTTTGATAACTTTGATGATTTTCTTAAACTTTTGCAACCATTTAACATCGATCTCGTCAGGCTTGTTAAGTTTGATCAATTCAATGAGTTTGTTAAATCGTTTAGTCCACTTTACTTTATCGATTCCTTTTGTATTATCAATTATATTTTTCCAATCAATATCGATAATCGGTCTCAATTTTTTCAAGATTTTCTCCCTTTCTTCTTTTACATCGACTTTTGGTTGTTTATCTTTCTTGATTTTTTTGATAGTCTTAAAGATAACTTTAATTCGGTCTAGTAATTTAGTGTCTATCTCATTGAATCGTTTCTGTTTAACTAAATCAATGATGAATTTTATTTCTTTATCGAAGGTTTCTTTATCTTTTTCGTCGACAAATTTAAGTAAATCTGGCCAGTTCCACTTTTTAAATTTCTTAACCAGTTTTGTTAATATTTTAATTTTCTTTTGTTCTGCAGTTAATTTTGGTCGAGTTTGTTCCCTAATAACTTTGATGATTTTCTTAAACTTTTGCAACCATTTAACATCAATCTTATCAGGTTTGTTAAGTTTGATTAATTCAATGAGTTTGTTAAATCGTTTAGTCCACTTTACTTTATCAATTCCTTTTGTATTATCAATTATATTTTTCCAATCAATATCAATGATGGGTCTCAATTTGTTCAAGATTTTCTCTCTTTCTTCTTTTATATCGACTTTTGGTTGTTTATCTTTCTTGATTTTTTTGATAGTCTTAAAGATAACTTTAATTCGGTCTAGTAATTTAGTATCTATCTCATTAAATCGTTTCTGTTTAACTAAATCAATGATGAATTTTATTTCTTTATCGAAGGTTTCTTTATCTTTTTCGTCGACAAATTTAAGTAAATCTGGCCAGTTCCACTTTTTAAATTTCTTAACCAGTTTTGTTAATATTTTAATTTTCTTTTGTTCTTCAGTTAATTTTGGTCGAGTTTGTTTCCTAATAACTTTGATGATTTTCTTAAACTTTTGCAACCATTTAACATCGATCTTATCAGGTTTGTTAAGTTTAATCAATTCAATCAATTTGTTGAAGCGTCTAATCCATTTTACTTTATCAATTCCTTTTGTATTATCAATTATATTTTTCCAATCAATATCGATGATGGGTCTCAATTTATTTAGTATTTTTTCTTTTTCTACTTTTACATCAACTTTTGGATATTTATCCTTCTTGATTTTCTTAATAGTCCTAAAGATAACTTTAATTCGGTCTAGTAATTTAGTATCTATCTCATTAAATCGTTTCTGTTTAACTAAATCAATGATGAATTTTATTTCTTTATCGAAGGTTTCTTTATCTTTTTCGTCGACAAATTTAAGTAAATCTGGCCAGTTCCACTTTTTAAATTTCTTAACCAGTTTTGTTAATATTTTAATTTTCTTTTGTTCTTCAGTTAATTTTGGTCGAGTTTGTTTCCTAATAACTTTGATGATTTTCTTAAACTTTTGCAACCATTTAACATCGATCTTATCAGGTTTGTTAAGTTTAATCAATTCAATCAATTTGTTGAAGCGTCTAATCCATTTTACTTTATCAATTCCTTTTGTATTATCAATAATATTTTTCCAATCAATATCGATAATCGGTCTCAATTTTTTCAAGATTTTCTCTCTTTCTATTGTTGCATCAACTTTTGGATATTTATCCTTTTTGATTTTTCGGATTTTTTTAAACATGAGTTTTATTCTGTTGAATAAATTCAAATCGATTTCATTGAATCGTTTTTGTTTTACTAAATCAATTATCAAATTAATGTCCTTCGTAAAATTTTCGCGATCTTTTTCATCCACAAACTTTATTAATTCGGGCCAATTCCATTTAATTAAAAGTCTTACCAATTTATTTATGCGTTTTAAATGAATTGTTTTAATTTTCGGTTTAACAACGACTTTGACATTAATTTTCGGTAGAATCTCTCGAAATTTCTTCAACCAATTAATATCGATTTTGTTGTATTGTTTTAATTTAATTAGTTGAATAATTTTGTTAAATCTTTCAATCCATTTGGGTTTATCAATACCATCAATTGAATTTATTATTTGTAACCAATTCGTCGTTAGGATTGTCTTAATGTTTCGTATTATTTCTGCTTTTTCGTTTCCTCCATATTTAATGTGAATCACCCACAGTCTTCGCAAAAGCCTTCTAACAAATTCGACGTTTTCAATGATTTGTAAATTGATTTTATCGTATTCTTGGTTTTGAACGATTCTCAACAGCTCGTTTACGGTAGTCGTTACTCGGTCTTTATAATTGACGCTAACGAATTTGATCAAGTCTGTCCAGTTCCATTTCTTTAACCATTCGACATATTTCTGCCATCTTATTAGTAATCTTTTTTTATAATTGTCTTTTCCATGAATATTTAGTTTAATTTTATAAAGAAGTTTGTTCAATTTCGGTAACAAATTAATGTCGAGTTTGTCGAATTGTTTGGATTTAATTAAATGTAAAATATTCTTCAGTTTGGAATCCCACAAGTTTCTTAATTCCGGCTTTAAATGTTCGATTATATAGTTGACTTTACCATTACCAAATTCGTCTGTTAACTCTCTCCACGTTTCGTATGTTCTAATAAATTTTTGGTTTGTTCTTGCTCGATTCAACAGACCATATGTCTCCTTCCATTTTTGTAGCATCGTTGGATTCATTTCATTTCCTCCTTTGTTTTTTATGAAACTGAAAATTGCTCGAATATTATTCTTAACATGAGATTGATCCGTTTCACCGGTACTCTCAACCAACTCTTGCCAATTCCAATTTTTTACTTGGTTTACAGTTGATACAACTGTTTCAGTCGCCGGATATTCCACCTGAAATATAAATCATTTTAATCACAAATAATCAAACAACTTACGAAAAAGGATCTTCGTTTACGATTTAGGATTATCGTTATTGTTTGACCTTGCCTAAAATAAATGAATATGTAAGTAATAGTAATTTATTCAAACTCAATACATCTTTCTCATCAATATATAATATAACTAATAAATCAAAAAAAAATTATATCCGTGATTTAATGCAGACAGAACTCTACTGTGCCGATATAATTTTTCGTTATCTTTTTTTGAAAGAAAAAATTATTATTACATGTTATAATAAATTTATTATGTTTTTAGTAACTATTAAATCTTTTGTAGAAGAGAAAATTTCATACAAAATATTTTTACAACTCCATTTTTCAATTAAATAGTTACTTATAACGCAATAACTTTATTATAAAGCATGGAAGGAAATTAACCGAAACATTTCTATTTTATACAGTTTAAACATTTATAGATAATCGTTAAACGTGTTTTGTAAAAAATATTTTTTTTAATTTACTAGTTTGATCAAATTTTCACATTATCATTTATTGACATCGGAAATGAGTAAGAGTGCAAAGTTTAGTGAAAATTGATTGATTAAAAAGCCTTCAAAAATAAGTTTCTAAATTCCATGGATACATGTATAGAAAGCAAGCTAATATAAAGAATGGAAAAATTATAGAAGAATTTATTTAGAATAATATTGATATTGAGTATTCAAAGCTTACTTTGTTGAGTCTTGATTGTGATTCTCGGCAATCCAATATCTTTTGTTCAATAGTTCATTAATCATTGGATTAAGAAGTGTCTAATATTAGCTTAAAAGATTTTATAATGTTAGTATATATTCCATACTTTATCTGTTTCATTAAAGTTGGCGGAATTTCGTTGAATTTTTTCGTGACACATTTCTTGTGCAGTCTCCCAACTTGCTTTGAATTTTGAAACGTAATAGCAGGCACTATTCGGAACGCATATTGTTTCTAAATTTTTAGTGTTAATAATTATTTATGGATATACTTCATTCATACCAAAAGCATCTCTTTGATAATTTGTTTGGACTAGTGTCCCTGAAGAAAACGTTAAAGTTAATGAAAGTGTCCATGAATAACTTACATAAACTTAGAAAGAGAAATGGTATTAACATTTCTAAATAAACTACTCTGTTTCCAACTGAATTTATACATTTGATAACACATCTGTTACAATCATAATCATACATTGTTTATTGTAACAGAAGTATTTACACAGACCTAAAGTAAATTGTAGAAAAAAATGTAATTTTCTTTTAAGATTATTTTATTAATTTTTTAAGTAATTAAATTTTTTTATTACCAAAATAATATTTTTAGTGTGTATTAAAGACATTTTTGAAAATTATTATTATTATTATTTATCAATTAACAAATTCTATAATTACAAAATAATATAAAATCATATTTTTATTTTATTGAAATCAATATAAATCATTTTATCCAAAATTATTGATCTGAATTTAAAAGAAATCTTTATAAAGAATCATATAATTGACAATGTTTTTTTATTACTTCTTTATATATGTTGATATTGTAATCTTTATGTTAATAGAATGCCAAAATATTGTGGAAAGAAATTTCAGTATAGTAACAGTGTTTGCGTGTGGATTTTTGGATCAAGAGTCTTAATCATCAGTGCTTCAGTATAATTACTAAATTAATATGAAACTTTACTGAGCAACATTATACTATAAATCACCTTTTGGTGGTACATCTTGCTTGACTTTAACAGGGAAACTCAAACTACAACAATCTATAACTTATTAAAATTTCCCATAAGCGACCAGGAAACTGAAGTTTAAAATCTAAATAAAAACCTACTCTTTTTCTTTAGAATTGTAGGTGCCAATTGGAAAACAAAATCTACAGAAGATGTCCAATTCACACAGAGTGGTTATTGAGCTACCAACGCAATGTGGCAATTTGATCACGACAATGATCCTAAGTCAAATGTAAGAGAGATAAATTTTTGAAATTACAAAAAAAAGGAGCTGAAAAAAATCAAGCATAGGGAAAACCTGCTAAAAATTGGAAACGACAGAGTTTGCTGGTTTGAAAACATCACAAAAATTCTTGACGAAAACAAACACCTAAACTCTGAAGACTTAGAAAAAGTAATTTTTAATTACATTCTGAAAACCAGTAACATGCAAAAAAATCTAAACTGCTCTAAAAACCTTAATAAAATCAGAAAAAAAACAGGATAAAAACCTAAGACAATATTTTAAAATAAAACCAAAAAATGCGATAGAGATTATTCTAACGAGATTATGTAAACGACACCAGTATAGATGGTTTAACTGATTATGCAAACTCTTAATCTGGAGTTCTACCTGAAACAGACTGGCCCAAAACACCGAAAATAGAAAATGGACCAAATTTTCAATTCAGATAAGTGTCTCCAGAAGAGGTTGCTACAATCCTAAAAGAAACAAAAACACAAATACAGGAACATCAAACATAAAATACTCGGATAAAGACTACTGAGATCCGTGATGCCAGTTTGTAGCGTTTTTGTTTAACAAGGTTATCACTACAGGAACTATTCCACCAGGATGGAAGGAATTCTTAACCGTGATGATCCCAAAACTGGGTTTTGCGATTACAACAAAATCAACTTATATCGACCGATTGACTGATTATAGATGTTGTGATCCTGTTTATTTACGATTAAAATGACTTTATTGTCGCATTGAAAAATATTTGATTGGTTCGTTTCGCATACTGACATTTAATAAAAAAATAAACCGAATATCACTCAAGGAACAACTTATTGGTTGATGAAATTATTATAGTTCATTATTTTTATTAATTTGATAATTTTGCTTGATTTGATTTTGTCAGTAATTGAGTTTGTTATTTTATTTTATCTTTATTATTGTATAGAATTAAAAAGCGTATTTACTGTCATTTGTTGATTTATTTACAGTTAATATGTGTTTTAATTTTATAATAGTTTAATGTATAAATTTGCGACATTTTATAAGAATCACCCCGCCACGAGTGAATTCCATCGCGCGCTGATAAAGCTCTATAACTCGCACATACAGTAACTTCGCCTCTCATCTCGTTAACTATGGTACTGGCCTTTTCCACTAACTTACTTTGCGATATCTCGTCTAATTCTATTAATGTTTTCAATTTAACTCGCACATCATCGGGTAAACAGCTTAAGAAAAAACATTTAAAAATTTGTTCATTAATCGGAAACTGCGATAATCTGCATAATCGCCTAATATCTTCGGCTAAATCTTCCACTGTTTCATCTTTCTGTAACTTTCTCGATCGCGACTCTAAAAAGGAATCGACATCATCCTTTCCAAAAACTTTTACCACGGCAGCCTCGACCTTCTCCATATTATTTTGACTCTCTTTGGGTAAATTTTGCCACACTCTAAATGCTAATCCGTCGAATAAAAGTTGGAATGCATCGACCAAATTTTCGCCAGTCTTCTATGCAATGATCTTTGCTCTCTCGAACCATCTATGTACATCTTCGTCGCCTTTGAATATCTTAATCATCTTCAATAAAGTCTTCATCACGCGATAGCTTGATGTTTTACCAGAAATAGAATACCACTAAACAACAACAATGTTTATTTAAGTACAACAAAAATCAAATTCTGTTTTTACGCTTTTAATCACGTATTTAAACAAATTTAATTTCGAATATTTTTACAACATTATTACAATAGAGCTCATCGGAATGACGTTATACGAATCGTAACATTGCAAATGCTTGTAAAATCCATAAACTAAACTGGAAACAATACTTTTCCTATCGGACGATTCATTGCCGATAATTAACCATTTCAGTTGATCGGAATTCAAAATCGCTTTTCGTGAGGAAATGAAATCATTAAATTAAATTAGGGGTGGGCAAAGTTTATTTTAATTGGGCCACTCTCGAATTTCTAAGCTCTTCTGCGGGCCAGAAAATTTATTTCAAGAAAATAAATGATAAAATGAGTTTCCACAAGACATTTATTACAAATAATATCATATGACATATGTTACAAAATTTATAAATGATTAACATTTCAATATGAAAAAAGATTTTACAAAAATCAATGAGAAAAGTGAAGTTGTTTGAAGTCATACACAAGCTTATCAAAGTTGGGCTGCATATTTGTGGTGGCAATTCTCAAAACAGCTGCTAAATGTTCGTCTGTCATTTGTGATCGCAAGTCAGACTTGTTGTGCTTCATGATCGAGAATATTTGTTCACAAACATAAGTTGATGCAAACATCACCAACATGCTTTTTGTTAAATCTTGCAAGTTTGGATACAAATCATTGCTTAATGATTTGAAGAACAGGATAACATTTTCAGGCTTAAATGAATCCTTCAACACATTGGTGGACTGTAATTCAATCAGTTCTAATTGGATATTAGAAGGCACATGCTCAACGTTGACAGTAAATGGATTTGAGAGAATCATTAATTCAAGCTGTATTTTTTTAAATCTGTGAAGTGCCTCGAAAACTCGCTTTGAAGACCACTCAGATTTTTGGTATATTTTTCAGCTTCAAAAACACTGATTGTCAAAGAATTCAGAGTTGGGAAATGCTGAAGTTTTCTTTCTTTTATTTGATTAGAGAAGAGAGTCAGCTTTTTTTCAAATGCATTCACTGCAAAATACAGTTCATGAATAATAGCATCTCGTCGTATCAGAGTCAGATTGAGCTTGTTCAAATGATCCATAATGTCAACAAGAAATGCCAGATCTGCAAGCCACTGGGGATCATTAAATTATGGCAATTGATCATCCTTTTCCTTCATTTTCAAAAACAGCTTTATTTCTTCTATGAGTTCTCAAAGTCGCTTTATAACTCTTGCCAAACTGAGCCATCGGATATTACAATGATAGGTAATGTCATTGTAATCAGCTTCAATCTCCTCCATAAATGCAATAAACTGACGATGATTGAGCCCTCTTGCTCTAATGAAGTTCACGATTTTTACCAAAACATTTACAACATGGTTCATATTCAAAATATTCTTGCATAGTGCTTTTTGATGAATAATACAATGAAGAAAAGCAAGTTCATGATCTGGACATATTTCATGAACAATTTTTTTAAGTCTACTAAGAAGATCAACATTCTTGCCAGTTAAATTTGGTGATCCATCAGTTGTTACACTTTTAAGTTTAGTCCATGAAAGACCACGCTTTTCAATGCACTCTTTTACTTTCAGAAGCAAATTTTCCCCTGTTGTAGTATCCTTCATTGATTCCATTCAAAGTAATTCCTGACTAATTTCAAAATCAAAAGCAATTGAGCTGTATCAGTAATATCTATCCTGTTATCCAGTGCAATAGAAAAATAATCAAACTTTTCACTCTTCAACATCAGCTGCTTCAATAAATCTTGATTAATATCCTCTACTCGACGCACTATTGTTTTTCTGGACAGGCTTAATTTTTCAAAATCTTTCACTTTTTCTGGACACACAACTTCAGCCACATGAATCATGCATCTCTTGATGAATTCACTATCACAAAATGCTTTACTTTCTTTTGCAATATCAATTGCCACAAGAAAACTTGCTTTGCTTACTGCCTCTTGAGTTTTATTTTGCTTTGTAAAAATATTTTGCTGCTTTTTCAACTACTTCAACAAATCATTTGCTTTTTGCACTCTTGCTTCATCAGATAGATTGCTTCCATAATTTGCATGTTTAAAAATGAAATGCCGTCGTATATTATGCTCTTTGAAAACTGCCACTTCTTCTTGACAAATCAAGCACGCTGCTTTATCTTTGCGTGTAGTAAAAAAATACTTTGTTGTACATTCATCATTGAACTTTCGATTTTCTCTATCTACTTTTCTCTTTTTCGCATCAGACATAATTGCAAATATTTACCTAAAAAATTAAAACAGTAAAAAAATAGATAAAAATTTGAAATTGAAATTTGCCAAAAGCAATAATAAAACAAACGATATAAAAGAACTCATGAATTAATTTAACCGGAATTATACAAAAATACTGTCAGAAATACTAGCAAAGAATATTCCAAAAATTTTCAATACACTTAACAAAATACTGTCAGTATTTTATTTATTATTAATTAACTTAATTAATTATTTTGTTAAACTCAGTGAACAATCTTTACAAATAATATAATCAAACAGCACTGACAGTATCAAGATTGAGTTATAACTGTGAATAGAAATTTCAAAAACATGTGACAAATCAACATTTTTAAAGTTGCAATGTATGTTAGTAAAATAAATATGTATGTGTCAGTTTGGTTAATCTTAGTCATCATTATCACTAATCAAATAATTTTTTAATAACAGTAGAAAACAACAGTTTTTTACGTATTTCTTTTATTATTTTGACCGGGTGTCTGCGGGCCGGCCTGTAGGTAGCCACGGGCCGGATTTGGCCCGCGGGCCACGGTTTGCCCACGGCTAAATTAAATAATTGTACTCATATTATTTGAATTTTTAAAAACTAATCAGAAAAAAAAATTATTGAAAGTCTTCGCTCGACAAAATGTCATATTTGAACAAGACAAAATAGGAAAAAGTTCGATCGCTCTCAACACGATATGGATTCGACTTTGAATTTTATAAGAGGTCGAATTCGATTTCACTGAGTTAAACTTTCTGAAATTTTATATCGATTAATTAATTTTCTAACAATTAAAATTTGGAGAAATTTTTCGACACGAAATTTTTATCGATTCGGTTTATTGAAACAATTAAATCATTTTCACTATTGATCGATAGCAATTATCAAATGAGATGCGTACAATATAAATTATCTTGATCGATTTTTAAACAAACGGATTTCTTTTATCGCGAAAATAATTTCACAAAATACCAATCAACGATTTTACTAAGTTTTAATTCAATTAATTCTGTTTTGATGGTATTTCAGACTATCGAATCCATTACATCAAATTAGCGTCAACAACAAATTGATTCAATTGATGCAGTTAAACAAATTTCAATATTTTGAATTAATTATTAATATCACAATTTACTATTGGTGATCAATCGATTAAAAGTCGACAAAAATTTGATTTTATTTTTTCAAATAATTTTTCCTCGACTTTCAACAAAACAAATAATTTTTTTAACTCACAAAACAACTACTTTTTCGAATTAACATTGAATTACAAATAAAAAAATTATAAGTAAATTATAATTTCTGATGATGAAATATGACGCATAGAATCATGGACAATGATCATTTCTAGAAAGAGATTTGAATCTTTTATTTTAAATTAGACAAATATAGCTTTTAAGACATTCAATGAACAAATAATTTTCTTGTTAAACAAATATTTCATTTCTCTTAATAAACATTGTTTTACAAACAATTTTTGAAAAAGAATAAACACACATTTTGAAAAACATAAATATCTAATACAATATATATAAACAGCAATAAATATTTACAAAATAAAATATCTAGAATTCTTAAGTTATTAACATTAGCATTATTAAGAACACCAACATGGGTTTTCGAACTTTTATTTTCAATACAATTAGAATTGTCTTTTGGACAACTCTCAGCAAAACTTTCATAATTCGTAACTGATAATTCGTAATTGATAACTTTTAGTTAATGTTTTCTAATAAACAACTATTCGAACAAATTTTTCATTATTTTCAGATTTTATTTTTAAAGTTCAAATATTGTAATTTTAGTAATAATTTTATTTACATATTAATTTTATTTAACAAAATTATTTTATGGAAAGAAAGAACATTTATTTAATTCAAAACTTAGTTAAAACTATTTACTTTATTTAAATTTTAATATGAAAATTTGAAACGATTTAATATTTTAAAGTTTTTAAATATCTTATGTTGTACTTTAAAATGGAAATTATACTCGAATAATTATTTATCGTGAAATTCTAAAATATCAATTTTCTACCTGGGTGGGAGAAACACATTTCCAAATACTAAACTCAACTAAAATTCAACAAACCAATTTCAACATACCAAATTTAAAATATTCCTCACAAGCATGTCATGGATTTTTGGACTACTAAAACGTCGGACAAGGGTCATTTCGACCTCTTTAGTAAAATACTATATTTAAATTTTTTTCATTTTTTTCCAATTTTATTTTGAATTAAAATTAATATTTTATGTTCTTCAAATGAAATATATTTGTCAATTAAAAACAATTCAAAATTTCAATGATATTTACTAATAATGGTGATAAATTAGACATTTTCTGCTTTTTTGATACATTTTCCAAATAAGAACTTGTTGCATTTATGGCAGACACTTGGTGTTTTGTTTGGAAATCTAGCCATATAACAGTGCCTTCTTTTCACACAACACAAACCTATTGGTCCAGAGAAATTATCAATTTTGATTTCCAAAAGTTCCTTTCTTTTTACTGATTCATCTTTTGCTAATTCATCTTGCTAATTCTTGCAAATTGCAAGAGGAAATTTCGTCTTGTTGGTTTGATAGTACTTAATTTCTCGTATAAAACCCAAGCATTTATGACTGCAAAATCCAATATAAGACAAAAAATATGAACAGTCAATCTACGATAAACACAATTTGTAGTATACAATCTATTCATTTGGTCTCAAAAATTCCACACCAAATTTAGTAGAGTTTTTAGCAATTTTTTTTCTGTATCAGATATCAGAATTTTTGAATGCATGCTGCTGAACATATTCTTTCTTAGTTTGCCTTGAAAACTGTTCATAGTCATTCAATTAATATAGAGCAAAATTTTTGATGAATGCAATGCAGCTTTTTCTTTTTTGGAATAATCTGATACTTCTTTTCTTTATTTTCGTACTGTACCAAAAATAATGGTTTGTTTTCTTTTTTGAGCTGCAGCCTCTTTCAATGAAGTAAAGAAATTATATAAAGTGACATCTGCTTTTTTTCAAAATTTTTTTATAAGTTTTTGTTAGGATAATTAAATTAATATCAATACATATTTATATTTAAATTCATATCTCTATTTATAAATTTATAAAGGATCCATTATATGATTATATAAACTCTTGAAATTGTTTGAATCAATCAATGTGATTATAAATTACGCGCGTAATTTAATTTTGATTTGAAATAAACATTTCTTTGGTTTCCGGTTTTTAATGGATAATTCTTATATGGCGACCACGCTAAGCATCGTTAATAATTTAGCACCGAAGATATTCTATGGGAACAGCGATCTAGAAGACTTCATCGGCAATTGTCAACGATTTTTTGAGGTATGTCAAATTAATGAATCAATCCAAATGCTTATGGTGAAACATTTATCGGTAGAGACCTACTCGCAACATATGAAGCAGTAGATTCAAAAATCGTGGATTTTGTAGAGCGATTACTGAAAGTTTTCAAAAAACCAACATTGTTGATCCAAGATTTACAAGACTTGATGACTTATCGTAAAGGATCAGACTCGGCTCCTGCATTTTTCAAAAAGTGGAAAAAATGGTAGATAAAATTCTGAATCACAAATGGAACAAGCAAGAACTCATGTCCTATTTTTTGACCCATTTTGTGGAAGATGTCAATATGAAGACTCAAATTTTGATGCTTGAAGCAAAATCATCAGAGGCAATAAAATCGGTTATTGAGAAGATGGAGACTAACAAATCGGAAGTGGAAGTCAATGAAATCGCTAATATTCAAAGACAGAAAACCTTCACAAATGTCCTGAAAGCCCGTTCCCAATTTCCGATTCACCAAAGTTTTCAAAATCAAAGAAGCAATCCATCAAGAGATTATAAAAGATATGCAACAATTCCAAAAGGATCCATACAACAAATTGGTGAAAAGGATGGTAAATCTTTTTTTTGTTATCATTGCAGGAAATCTGGACACATTCGTCGAGATTTTCCAGAAATATCAAGAATTTGCTATGGATGCCGTGATGTTGGACATATTCGGAAAGATTGCCCATATGTTAAATGTTCCAAATGCGAGAGCCATGGACATTTAGGATATCAAGTTTTTAAAAATAAAGACAGAATGCCAACTTGGAATCAAAGATCTGGACAGTTTGGTCGATATGAGCAGCAATACCGACGAGACGTGACTGGAGTAGACGAAATAAATGATTCAAAATCATTTGAATTTGAAACAGATAGACCGTCAAACTTCGAGGATCCATCAAATCAGGAGATG
This sequence comes from Girardia tigrina, assembly GCA_001938485.1. NCBI lineage: Eukaryota > Metazoa > Platyhelminthes > Tricladida > Dugesiidae > Girardia > Girardia tigrina. Next base: position 96,255 of record MQRK01238465.1, on the reverse strand, counting down.
GTGGGAGTCGTAAATTAAAATGTAAGAATATTTTGGATCCTTATATATGTAATATTAGTAGTTGTAAATGTATTTATAATAGTAATAATGTACATCGTAATTATGATATTTCTAGTATTTATAATAAAAATAATAATAATAATAGCAGTAATGTAACTAATGTAGAGGGTATAGCATTTATAGAGAATACTAGAGGTACTACTATCTTGAAGAGCGTAGATCGATATTTACTAACATTTGTAATGAATTCGAAAGATAAGTTCAGTTATAAGGTTTTTAATGGGAGGCCAAACATGTTGACAAAATTTGGAGTTTGGAATTAAACTGTTTGCTTGACACAGGGGCTCGAATTAATGTATTGGATGAAAAGATTGTTAAAGAGTTACAGATTTTGATTGATAATAAATCTATAATGAATGTAGTTTGAGCTAATGGTAGTGGTATGGAGTTGTCAGAAACATGTAGAATTAAGGCTATGTGGCGGAATGTAAGAATAAATGCATTGTTTTATGCGCGAAGAGAGTATTTCCATCTGTTATTTTTGCAATAAAATTAATAAGTGATTTGGAATAAAATTAAAAAGTGATTTAGGTTTCGAACTTAAATGTAATGGAGTGATTACATCTGAAGAAGAGGATAAATGCATTGTTTTATGTCGCGAAGAGATTATTTCCATCTGTTATTTTTGGAATAAAATTAATAAGTGATTTAGGTTTCGAGCTTAAATGTAATGGAGTGATTACATCTGAAGAAGAGGATTTAATGAGCGATTCAAAGACGAATATTTGTGCATTAGACCCATATGTAAGTAAATTTCAATATAATGAGAAACATAGAATGCAAAATGCAATAGAGAAATTAAATCTGAAGACTAATACAACTTTATATATGTTGAGTATAAATAATAAAAGTATTTAATAAAAACAAATTTTGTTTTAATTAACATATATAATAAAAAATTATTTATCTATTTACCATATTAAATATAGATTATATATAAATAATAGAAATAAATTTTATTAAAAAGATAAATAAACTAAATAGATTAAAAGAGTGTTTATGAGGAGAAGGGAAACACTATATTTAAAAAAAATAAATAAAGATAATTATATTTAAAAAAAGAATACTATAAAAGAGTAAGGTTCAAAAAGATAAACAGAACACTCAAATTTTATATAATTTAAAAAAGTTAAAACAGAAATTATTTATTTTAAGATCGCGTGATTCCAGAAATCAATCAATCCCGAAAATTAGAAATTTTTACGTGAATTAAATTTCTCTTTATTAAACAAGAATATCATCTGCCAAGGTGTCACGCAATAATCGTTAATATAAAAGTCACAAGGAGAATATTCCATTATTAATCCTAAGATCGCGAAAGAGAGAAGAGTGACTTCAATTATATAAAATTATATATTTTTAATAATATATCTTTATATACCTTTTTATTAAAATAATTCGAGTAAGAGAATGCTCTTCTCGTTTTATCTAAAATAAAAATTCATCTTATAAGTTTAAGCCATCTTTTTTTTAATTTGGAATTCGATTTAATATTTGTAAAGTGTGTATATCAAATAAATATTGAAAATATCAAATAAATCTTATTCTTTTAACTTCTATTTTTATTAAAATCACCCGATAATCCAACATATAAGTGCGTTGAAAAATACAAAAATATATTTATGGCTATTAACTGATATATAGAGAAGACTAAGTTAGTGAAGCATGATATTAAGACAATAAGTGAGCCCATATTACAGAAACCCCGTCGTCAACCAGCTCACTTGGAAAACCATATTAATGAAGCAATATAGAATTTGGAACAACATGGAATAATAAAGAAATGTTCTTCCCCCTGGAACACACCCATGGTCTGCGTATGGAAGAAAGAGAAAAAGGAAATTCGCTTATGTCTAGACTTCAGAATTTTAAATCAGATTACAGAAAGACCATGGATAAAATAAACCACTCTAGATAAAATGCTAGATTCTTTGAAAGAAGCACGGTGGTTTAGTTCTGTAGATTTAGGAAACTGTAGATTTTTACTATCAAGTGGAATTGGAAGAAAATTCGAGATTAAAAACTGCCATTTCAACTAAAACAGGACAATTCTGTTTTCGAGAATGCCTTTCGGCATTGCAGTGGCACCAGCGACTTTTCAAAAGTTGATGACAGATGTTTTGCGAGAAATGTTATGGAAGGAGACATTAGTTTACCTAAACGACATTTTAATATTTTCAAAAACAGAAGCACAAAATTTGGACAGACTGGACAAGCTATTTTCGAAGATTCAAGCTGCAGGACTCAGAATAAACCCAGAAAAGTGTAAACTTTTTGAAACAGAATTAAAATTTTAGGCCACATCGTTAACAGAGATGAAATTAAGACAGATCCTGAAAAAATCAGAGCAATTCAAGATTTTGAAAAACCAAATTGTATTAAAAAGTTACACAGTTTCTTAAGGTTACGTAACTATTACAGGAAATTTATTCATCAATATTCGAAATTATCTAAACCATTAGAGGAACTATGTGGAAGTTCAAAAGATAAACTTTATTGGTCTGACTCCAATACTGAGGCATTTAAAACATTGAAGGAACCATTGATATCGACCCCAGTACTGTGTTACCCTGACTTTCAAAAAGAATTTATTGTAGATACCGATGCGTCATTTGACACTTTAGGTGCAATTTTGGCCCAAATAAATGACAAAGGTGAGGAACAAGTGATTACATATTGTTCGTAAACTAATGCAAAGCATGAAATTTTAAATTACGACTATTATATTACTCGGAAAGAGTTATTGGCTATTTTTTATTTCACTCAGCACTTTAAACATTATCTGTATGGTGCAAGTTTTAAATTGCGAACCGATCACAAAGCAATAGAATTTATGATGACCATAAAGAAACCAATAACTCCACAATTCCAAAACTGGATGAATCATTTAATTAACTTAGATATGGTTTTAGAGTACAGAAAAGGAATAGTACATCAAAATGCAGATGCCTTGTCGAGAACAGATTGCATGACATGTACACAATGTCTTATTAAGCACAATGAAGCAAAATTGACCAAATCAAGGACAAGGATGCTTGCAATAGACGAAAAGGAATTGCATATCTCTTAGCAACAAAGTAACGATGAAATTAAAGAAATATTAGAAAAGTTAAATAGTGGTAGTAGTATAAATTTTAAGGAATGCAATAGTTGTGTAAGAACTTTGACAGACAAAATTTGGATACCAAAAAATTCAAGGAAAAACTGTATACCTTTATTTCATAAATTTTTGAGCCTTGCAAGTGCGAATAAAGCATATTCTTTCATGAAAGACGAATATGATATGGATAGTTTTGCTAAAGAAGTAGAATCACTGGTTCTTAGTTTTCCTACCTGTCAGTTATCTAAAACATACGCGGGAAAAACGAAGGAAGTATCTCTTGACTTTGTATCTCAGTGCCCTTTAAATGATATTTATATAGATTTTTGCGAACCATTGCTTGTAGTTGGTGGTAAAAAAAATATATTTTGGGAATTATCAACAGATTTAGCAGGTGTATAAATTTAAGGGCCGTGAATAGTCAAGATGAAGTAGCATTAATTACAACAATCCAACATAAGTGGATATTTAGATTTGGAGCATCCGCAAATATTCATGTAGATCTATGGAAAGTCTGCGAGTCAAAAAGTTTTAAAGAATATGCTAAATCTATGCTAATTACAATTCACTTTTCCTGTCAATATCATCACAGTTTAAACGGTATAATAGAACGTCAATTTCGTACTATCCGAGATTCACCGAATGCAACACTGAACGATAGAGGAGTTTCAAACTGGGTTGATATTCTCCCAGAAATTGAATTTAGCATTAATGTGTCCAGACTATCTAAAATTAAATGAGGTATATCGGGTTGTGGTTGACCCTTAATAACCACTGGGGTCTCACGAGCTTACAAAAATGTTTATACTCGAAAGGGTCGTTACAAATACTATTGATCATCATAGAGATGATCAAACTGTGAATGTAATAAATGTTCTGTCAAATGTGTGATTTCTCTTAACAATGAAGAAAATTTTTGATTCACATTTATTCAGAACGCATGAAGAGAAGGTTTTTTGAAAGTTAATTTATAATTAAAATTTTTAAAAGATAAAATTGAATGTTTGTAGTAATTATCAATAATATTTTTTTTAAAATGTAAAAATCAACATTTGACAAAAAACTTATTTAATTATTTTTAAATTATAAATATCTTAATTATGATAACAAAAAATTTTCAATTAAAATAACTCATAATTTCGTAATTATGTTTACATTAAAAAACAAATTACTTTTTTTCAATTGTTCATAAAAAAGCATTTGTTTTAATATTGCAAATGTTGGACGTGAATTTTTCAAATTAAATTAGTTTTTATTAACATTCGTATTTTTGCCAAAGAAAATCTTTCAAAACGATTTTCAACAATGTCTAATCATAAAACACCCGTCAGTCTGTTACAGGAGATCTGCGCCAAGCGCGGCATCACACCATTTTATGAGCTCGTTTCTCATCAAGGTCTCACGCATGAGCCGATTTACGTTTATAAATCGACAGCCGGCGAATGGATGGCCCAAGCCAAAGGTGATTTTTTTTCAATAAAAAATTTTTTTTATCACTTTAGTTTTATTTAAGAATTTTTTTCTCAAATTAAATTGTTATTGAAATTTTAAATTTTTTGGTTCCCCGACAAAAGAGCACAAATATTTCTTAATTATTAAATTTTCGGTATTTGGTAATATTTAATAAACTATAAAGCATCATACAAAAAGACTTGAAATATGACAAGTATATTTAGAAATGTCTTTAAAAATTTTTCTATTATTTTTATTATAGAAAAATATTTTATTAAATTGTTGTCAATGGAGCTTTATGAACATAAATTTTCACCGTTAAAATTTTTTAGATTTGCATTATTAATAAATAATTATTTATGTTTCGTTCGTTAATAATTGTTGGTTTTAATTAGATAGTTTTCAATGTGTTACAAAAACATCTAATTAAATGTCACATCAGACTTAAAAAAACAACTGACTAAAGAAATATATAAATGATTAATTATGGACTAGAGAAACCGTCATATATGACGGGGGAGCTGAATTTTCGACTTTGAAAGTTTTAATTTTTTCATCATAATTATTTCAACCTGTTATAAAAGCAATTTCAATAATAAAAAAATATTCTATTGAAATTACTTTTATAATATTTTATTAATTAAATATTAAAAAAATATGATATTTAAATATATAAAATACTTGAAACCAGAGCAAATACAGATATTGATAAATGTAATGTTTTTATTTCCTTAAATTTTCTTCGTCTGCTTTTTTTTCTTCTCGTATTGATAGACAATAGCGACGTCAAAAGTCTTCCGTAATAATCCAAATTAGTAGTTATTAATTAATTTAAATCTATTTATTTATCGATTTTTTATATATATTCTTTTTATATATAATTTTCCAAAATATTCCTTCTGCTTATTTTTTATATCTTCTTAGTCTTCTTCTTTTTAAATTCTATTTTTTTATATTTTCCTTTGACTTTCTTGTTTGGAACAAAAAATAGGAATTTTTTTACCGCACAAAAATTAACAAAAATAAAAAAAATAAACGCAATCATAAAAAAACGATTACTACATAAAACGAATAAAAAAAATACACAGGATCACATTCGGTCAAAAAAAATAAATATTGTCAGGAATCATTACACAAAAATATAAAAATATAGATATATATATATATAACTTAGTTTAATTTTAGATATTAATAAAATATAAATAATAATAGTAATAAATTTATTTTATACTTAACACATTGAATGCTGAGTACGAGATATCTCGTACTTCAATATTCAGTAGTTAGACGCTAAGAAAATGACTGCATGGACATGCTAAACAAAATTCAAAAATTTATAGTTAATCAATAAATAGAATCAATAAAGATATAACAAGTATATGCCTGCCGCGCGGCAGTAAACTTTTTTATCCCACGCGTAGCGCGCGTAGCAGACGTTCGGTGCATGATGTCAACAGCAGTCAATGTGTTAAAAAAAACATGGTCGGACAAGACACAACCCTTTCCAGCCCATTGTTGCCATATGGCAACATATTTGAAAAATTAAATTACAGTTTTCTCTTTTGCCTAATTTAAATTTTACACATAGTAATAGTTTCTAAAAAGTCTAATAGATGACACTACATATATTAGAATGCAAAAAAGCGGGATTCTCACTTGTTTCTTAGCAATTTAAATCAATATTGTAACGGATATTCAATGCTCCAATATTTTTCAAAAATAATAATTTGGGCTGGAAAGGGTTAATATACTCCCTCTGTCCGAAAATAAGAGTCCCATTTCTAAATATTAGGTTTTTTATTGATTTAAATGGTTTGAAGGGATCAAGTCTTCTTTGATAAACATAATTTATTCGTTTTAAACGTGACTAGTTAACCAAAAATATCAAAGTAACTTGTAAAAATTCTATGTGGAGAATTCTACGAAAAAATATATAATAATTACAAGAACAAAAAGGCAAATATATTTAAATAACTGCGATTAACATTAATAATTTTTAGCTTGACAAAGTTGTATGGACTGCATTATAAGAGAAAAAAAGGTCAAATAAATATAAAATGCCTCATCTAAAAAAGAAAAATTACGAAGAGATTCAAAATTACCAATATCATTAAAATGCTCTGAGGAAGCAATGAAAATTTATAAGCAGTAATTTTTAACTTATATATATATATATATATATATATATATATATATATATATATATTTTCAATTAATTCCAATGGCAATCGGGTTAATAAAACAAAAAATAGCCATTTTCCAAATATTTATTTTTATTTTGCAATACTAGTTTCGCTATATTGGCATCTTCAGTTGACTAATTGAAATTTCAGATTTAAGTCCCTTTTATATAGCGGTAGGTTGTTACGCAATACTCAATTTAAGGCTTTTTTTATTTTAATTTTTTTTAATTAAAAAAAATAACAAGAAAAAACGTCTAAAAATCAAAATTTAATTATTTATTCAAAAAGAGAAAAAAGAAATAGACAAAAAAAGAAGAAAGCTTAAAAGAAACAGAAGACAAAAAAAACTAAGAATTAAAATATTTTAATATAATTTGATGAATCACTTTGAACATTTAAGCATGGTTTATAATGTTTAATTAACAATGCTTCAGTGATTATCCTCTCCTTATAATTGTCAAAATTTTAATATATAACACTAAATTCCTTATCACTCCCTATATTTTCTCGATCCCTACAATTCAATATATGATTAAGAATGGAACTGTTTCGACTCGATTGAGTATTTTCAGCAATTCTAGTTCGAAGATGACGGTTTGTCTCTCCAATGTATATATATATATATAATGTACCTGCTCCTATGTATGTAAAAAATTGTATTTTTTAATAAAAACTTAATAGTTTGTTTGTTTATAATGTCTTTATTTTCATTAGTTATTTTAATGTCTAAAATCACAGTAAAATTGAAATGGGACTCTTATTTTCGGACAGAGTGAGTATTATTTATTTATTGTTTCTGTAAAAATAAAGGATTAGGCAATTTATGTAATCCTCTATTTTTCTATAAAAATGATAATCCAACAATATCGAACTAGATCAAACCAAAAATCCCCACGAATTTGATTTAATTTAGTTTCTTATCAACGAAATAAAAAAAACAATAGTTAAAAATAAGTAAAACGAAACTCCATGACCAACTTTAATATGGGAAGAACAACATTTGGATACATAATAAGCAAAACATCCACACGGTAAGTTATGTCTTATAAGTTCATAATTTGCATAGTCATTAATAAATTAATGATAGTCAATCGATCCCATTAATTCATTAATTATTAACATTTATTAATCCTGAAAAGCGATGAGACCGATTCGCCAAACAATTGTCCAATTGATAATAATAAAAACACTAATGATAATATCCAACTCGACGCATCTAATTCCCATTTCGACAGGGCTAATAATAATAGACGGAAAAACGTAATAACCTCTGTAACTTGGAACGTATCTGTTTCAGTCAAACTTGCACCTGATATTGAAATCTTGATATCCATGAATAACCGTGTAAAATGAAGTCCCATCATTATCAAATTGACAAACATTAAACATGATCGTCACATAGCAATCATGACTATTTATGCGGCTTTCGAATTTCTCACAATAAAGACAATGTTCGAATAAATCGTGAAACATCAAAGTTACTTTCAATCTAATCTTGGTGTTACTTAGGTTAGTTGAAAGGGGTGTATAAAACTTCTCCTACGAAGTCGTCACCATTACACTCGTTTCTTGACATACAAAAAAAACAATAAAATGTTTACATGAAAAAAATTAAAATAACAATAGACATACACACACAAAAAAATGAAGTCTAGTACAACCAATTTATCCTAAAAGAAGTATCACAGTTTCGATTTCGGTGTTGATTTAACAGTCGGTCGATTTCGTCGGCTTCCCAGCGTATTTCGGCGAAGGTACTGCCCCGACAGAACCGTTTCGATGTGATTTATGCAGATTTATCTCAACTTTACGCGGATTCACTCACTGATCCTCCACTATTTCGCTTTTTATCAGCACATATGTGATCATAGTAAAATTTGAGCTTGATCGATAAACCGTGGATTCAGATGATAACGAAATTCGCAAATTTATACTTAATTGTTTTAAATAAGTAAATAAGTAATAGAAAAAATGTAAGAAGATTCTTCCAGCAATAATGTATAAGAAGTGAACACTACTCCATTGAATGGGATCGCTGAAATAAAAATAATGGTTTTAATTCTTTGTTGATAGTATCAATATCTTTTAATTTTTGTATCATTTGTCGTGTTTATTCGTCAGGATACATTTTTTTAACTTGTGGTAGTTGAGGACGGGTAGCGAATGAGAGACATATTTCTGTATTTCCATAATTCTATCGTTGGTAATGCAATTTGTCGATAGGATCTAGCAAGAAAAAGGCGAAACATTATGTGGCATTATTGATTCTTATTCAAATGGTCAAAACAACCTTATCGAATTCCACGGAATCGAATAAGTTGTTTATCGAAGAAATCAAGAGTTCTGCGTCAGGATTGTTGGGGCGGAATGACGCATTTGACATTATCACATCTGAATTGTCGTATAACAACCATGGCAATGAGAACGTTTTCGGTGAGTATTTATTTTAATGATTTAATGGTGACGTTTTAAAAATTATATACGGTGCCGATTATGTGCTGAGCTTAAATATATATATATATATATATATATATATATATATATAACGTATGTCTGGCCTGGTTCAAAATAATACTTATTTATCCAAGAAAACCAACTTGTAAATTAACAAATAAGTAAAATATTCCACTGTTAGTGTATCTGAAATGTTTCAGTGTTTGATTAAATATTTTTTCATATGTTTAATTCATATATCTTATTTAATAATTGTTTTAGCTAACAATTATTTATAATGATACCATTATTTTGGGGGTATGTAATAGAGGAATTTAAGAGAAATGACTAAACAACTGACATTTTATTTATGGAAAGATGGTGTAGATTAACTCTGTGTTTTGCAACAGTACTCTGTCTCTAAGAAATTGTCGTTGAACAATCGCAAAATTCATTGACGCTTATTTTGCACTTGAGGATGAAGACTGACATGGACATGTAAGATCGAATTAAAGACTTTGGCGTTTCAGATATTTGATAAATGTACATATCGTAAGATGACAGAAGAATTAGCGGCCTCAAACAACAGTACTCGGATATTTGCATAAATGGAAAAACAACATTGTGAAAGTAAAGCCAACAGGGAACGAAATAATGACTCAGTGGCTATGAACAAAAGGAGCAACTTTTTATACAAACTCATAACGAATGAGGGATTATGAGTACATTGAGACAAACAATCGATCGTGATACGGTGCTGGTGATTAACCAAAATGATCAATTTTCCAGTGTTTAACATGTAAGAAGCATCTTGCAACCATTTCCTGAGATGTGGAAGAAATTCATCTGTATGATATACATCTTCAAGGACAAAATATATTTGGGCAAAATTATAGATGCAATTTAATAGATGAAGCACCGCCTACATGTCAAAAGTTTTGATAATTGTCATTTCTTTTAGGATAATGCTTGACAATATATGGAAAGCTGATCTCAAATGAAGCTTGCTGTGGTTGGTTTTATGGTAGTACTACAGTCCTCGTACTCTCAAGACATTTTCATTCAGACTTTCATCTCAAACAAAATGATCAGCAACCTATGGTTTTCAAACGAAGCTCATTTCCGTTTACAAAATTAAATAAACAAGCAAAATTGGCGGTTTCTAGATATAGAAATTACTTATCACGTTATGGTTAGTCCATACTATCCAATAAGGGTAGTAGTTTGATGTGTTACCTCATAAAAACAAATGAATCAGTATTCGTAACTAAAAAAAAATCACCGAAAAATTTTGTTTCGATATGTTAAATGTTTCTTTTTGCATCTCGAAAAGTAGCAGAATGACAGAAGACACAGAATAATTTCCATTTTTTATCAGAATACTTTGATAAGCACATCATGGGATTGATGTTATTCCAAAATATTGAATCGATTAATTGCTACATTCTCCTGATTTGAATCCATCGGACTATTTCTGTGGGCTTACTTGAAGAAGGAAATTGATCAAGCTTCAGCCACGAACAATCAACGATCATAAAGTTGTGTTTGAACGTGAAATTAAAGAAATTAGTTCTGACAAAGAAAATCATTGGAAATTTCGAAAATTGGTTTCGTCATGTTGTTGCTGCTGATGGCACTTAGTTGGAAAATCTTTTATATTTAATAAATCATTCTAATAAAAATTATATTCTATCCAGTTTTTTTCATTTTTTTACTGACATTAAATTGAAATCCTTTCAAAAAATAAAATTCGTAGCACAAAACCTTTTCCATATTGAGAATCGGTACAAAAATATTAAAATATCGAGAAATCTTTAATCATTCTAATAGTTTCCAGAATAAATTTGATTATGTAAAAATTGAATCTACATTAATAATATAGGGTCGCCTCATAAGTTTTGCCGCAAAAAGCCACCAAAATACAATAAAATATAAAATATTTTAGCAATCGTCCACGTCATGCAAATGCGAAAAGTAGTCACCATTGTGCTCAATACATTTCAGCCAACGTTCAGGGAGGCTGTGTCTCTCATGTCGGAAAAATCACGCGGTTTCTTGACAAACCAATGTAGTAGATCTTCGTTGATATGGTTGACACCGGCATAATTCTTTCCTGTAAGTACTCATTTCATTGGAGAGAATAGATAGTAGTCAGATGGTGAGAGATCGGTGGAGTATGGTGGATGTGGTAGTACGGTGAATCCAAGCGCAATCAGCTTGTCCTTGGTCTTAGCAACCGTATGCGGACGAGCATTATCGTGGAAATAATGAACATTGTGATTTCCTCCATAGAGTTTTTATCCTGGTTTTATCCTGATCAATTCCCTCTGCAATGTTCCTCGTTGTTGCACTTATCTTCAGTTAGAAACTCGATTATCTTCTTGTCTATATCAAGAGAGGGCCGTCCTTCGCGGACTTGATCGTCTGTGTTAAAGTTGTTTTCATGAAAATTGGAAATCCAGCTTTCATGTGTTCTCTTTGAGACTGTTCCAACTCCAAGGATCGTGTTAATTTCGTCAGTCATCTGTGAGGGTGTTAGATCTCTTTTCCAGCAATACTAAATTAATTTACGAATATCAGAGCGATTAAAATTAGGATATGAAAATGTGAAATTTACGAAAAAACTATTATTTTATTAAAACAAAAATTCATTTAGAACAGAAAATAAAAATTATTGGACATAAGTAGATCGCAAATTTTATTTTCTAATTTTCTCTGCAATGTTCCTCGTTGTTGCACGCTTGTCTTCAGTCAGAAACTCTATTATCTTCTCGTATATGCCAAGAGAGGGCCGCCCTTTGCGGACTTGAAGTTGTTTTAAAGTTGTTAAAGTTGTTTTCACGAAAATTGGAAATCCAGCTTTCACATGTTCTCTTTGAGACTGTTCCAACTCCAATGGCTGTGTTAATTTCGTCAGTCATCTGTGAGGGTGTTAGATCTCTTTTCCAGCAATAGTAAATTAATTTACGAATATCAGAGCGATTAAAATCCATAAGGATGATGAAAATTTGCGAAATTTACAAAAATGATATTATTTTATTAAAACAAAAATTCATTTAGAACAGAAAATAAAGATTATTTGACATAAGTAAATTGCAAATGCTATTTTATCTAATTCACATTTTATTAGGGATTGCAAATATATAAGAATTATTTATGTGATGTAATGATATCTGCAGTTAATATAGATATATGTGTGCGAAAAAACTTATGAGGCAACCCTATATATAATATATAATATGTCCTTTAAACGAAATTTAAAAAAAAGAAAAAATAATTATTGGCTTTTAGAAAATGTACAATAATTAACGGGTGCCAGAAATTGTTGTGTATGCATAAATTTGTTAAAATTTGATCCATAATAAATGATAATCGGTGCCGTAATTAATGAACAAGACGATAACTAAGGGATTATTTGGATGTTGTTAGATGTAATTAGCGCGGACAATCCTCTTCCATGCCCGGTTAACGAAGAAGAAATGGGCAATCCGATCGGGGAGTTGCAAGAGCTTTGTCAAAAAAACATGTGGCCACAACCAAGCTACGACTTTACACTATTTCCCAATAAACACGAGACATCGTGTACTCTCAAGCTCTGGAAATGGACCGTCACAGGTTTACTTTTGTTTTCAATGTTGAATATTTAATTACAGTGAGATGTGAAATTTTTGCATCCTAAAATAACTAAAAAACTTAAAATATTATCGCACCATATGTAAAAATTTAAAATAAAATCAGAATTCTAGCGTCAAATAAGTTAAAATCAACACAAAAACTCAAATTATTGATTATACAGGGTTATCATAAAGTAACTAGAGTTTTAAAACCACTTTAATATTTCGTAGAAATAGTGGAAAACACAAAACAAATTGAAAAATGTATTCAGTTATATTTCGGATTT
>MQRK01238465.1:45127-58065 GCA_001938485.1 Girardia tigrina | reverse complement strand
AATAAATATATTTAAATAATATTTATATTCTATATAATTTATAAAATAATTAATGCGCGCGGCGCCACTGAAAACGCATTGGCATCCATAAGACACATGTGTGATAGAGCTCTCCTTGTGTTTATTTTTAGTCTAGATTTTTTATGACTGACCCCGAAACATTTTTTACGATACATACATGTATCAAGTTCAAGGATATCAAGGGCCATATTATTTCTATAATGAAATAGCTTTTTGTACTTTATCACGCTGGTAAATGCACCACAGATTGAAACCCATTGTTATGTTTACATATATCGATGCAGTATACCCATTTGAAGGCATCTGTGAAGTTTCGTTGCAATTGATCTGTTGGTTTAATAATTATATCGATTTTACGAAAAAGTGTATAATTGGCATTTTTTGCGTAATTCGCCCGGACTCCATACAACATATAATGCGGAACGCTGCGGACCGTAATGTGTTAATAAAATTAATTTTAGGCTATAAATATCAATTTTTAAAATTAAAATTTATAGATATTTATATTTAGTATTTTTATTTATACTTGGTTTGTGCAAAATAAGAAAACATAGTTCCTGAGAAATTGGTTTAAAAAGTAGTTAATTGTTATAGAAATAAATAGTAGTGTTATGAACTCTTTTATTTACCACGAACATAACAAGGTCATCGTCAATTATGGAATTTGTAGAACTAAAATCAAAGTTTATTGATAATTTGCCAATACAAATATTTGTCATTCATCAAAGTATTTACCTATATTATCGACACACTTTTGCTATTTAATCGGATGGTGCAATATCTGTAGAATATGCAGGCTGTGGTAGAACTTCCTATCCCAACGGGTGCATTTTATCCGCCGTGAATCTTGTGGTATGCCGTCATGATTAAGAATAACGCCTTCCGATTAATCAGCGCGGGTTCTTTTTATCTCAAAGCTTGGTCTAACCTTTCCAATTGTGCACTATACACTCCACTTGTAATGGTATGGTTGTTTGGTAAGAGTTCGAAATGAAGAATGCCTTTAAAATTCCACCAAACACACAACATCACCTTTTTTGCATGCAAGTCAGGCTTTGACGTGGGTATCGCCGCTTCGCTTTTGTCCAATCATTGTGATCGTCTCTTCCGATTAACACGAAGCACCTATTTTTCATCTCCGGTAACAATTTGCTCTAAAAACGGTAATCGGTCTTGACGAGAGTAGCGAACTGCAGATTGTAACTCTTTGTTTTCGGTTAACTCATGCGAAACCCACTTTCCAAGCTTGTGGACCTTACCAAGCGACAGCAATTGATTGCAAATAGTTTTTTGCGAACAGTTTAAAGATTTCGCAAGCTCCTGTTGCGTAATTTCATGCTTTGTAACCACAAGAGCCTCAACTGCTTCCTGGTCAAAATCAGACATATGAAATCGACCATTCTCTTCATTCAACGAAAAATTTCCATCGCGAAATTTCTTAAACCAACGCTGGTATTTTCTGACACAAACTATACCTTGACCCAAAGCGCTGCATATATTGATGCATTTAAACGAAGATCAAATAAACGACATTAACTATTACTAGACCTAATAGTACATGTCATATCGATCAAGATTGTGCCTTCTTAGACATCACACATTGTATAAACTAAACAAGGCATTTATATATCAAATCAATCTTTTAAAGTCCTACTTAAACACATAATATTTGTAAAACTAATTTTCAAATTTGATATTTTATAATTTAAATTATAACTGATAGATAATATAAATTTTATTATAATTTATGAAAGAAAAATAAAATGAATAAATCGAACCTTGTAACTGATGAGACATTCGGCAAGGACCACAAAATTAAAGGCAAACTGTGGTAGTACCACACGTAGAATTGATAATGCAAAGACCTGCTACATGCAACCCCTATGAAATTACTAGTGAACATCACTAGTACAATGTCTGGAATAAAAACAGAATAAATTTGGGGGAAATCTTTAAAAAAAATAATAATTTATAAAGAATATATTGAATACGAATAACTATTATACCAGTAATAGGTTTATTATTTCAGAGATGTTCAGGTAAATCTCTTTCTATGCCTAGAGTGCGTTCCAGGAAACACGACCTAATATGAACAAAGTTAAAAGAAGCTTTATTTTCCAAGTGTTCTAAACTTTTTGGAGGTACACACAAAGCATATCAAGTGCCAATAATACGTTGCACATTGAAAACATGTCATGTAGTTTACAGAATAACATATTATGAACCGAGGACTGAGTCTGTGATATGGTTTGATAAAAAACTTCAGGAAAATTGTTCATTAAAAAATGATGATTTCATTTTTTAGAAACTATTTAATAGTCTTTAAATGACTAGAGTATTGGTGAGTAAAGGACATTTAGATATCTGCAGTGGTGTTTGGAGGCACAAAAAGACCGTTTCCCGGTTATATCCAGAGACTGAATTCCAGACAAAAGAGAATTGTCGAACGGTTTTCTGAGTATACTGCAACTTGAAAAGTGTGTTCAAGTATACTTTTCATTGCTAAATGTCGCATTTTTTCTAGCTAATTAAAAATCCCATTAAGTATAAAAGTGAATCTGGTTTGTTAACATGATTACCCTAAATTTAAACCCTAGCACAATGGAGAAACAGAATCTTACCTTCGTATCAGTTTCGCTTAACACTTTCAATTGAGTAGAAATTCTAAATTAAGTATGAAAGGATAATTGCTAAAACGTCTGAAACCATGCTTGGATGCACAAAAAAGTAATAAAGAATTATCCTTGTAACCCTAAAGAATAGATTTTAAAAAAATAGATGAAACTCGGTAATGAAAAAATAAAAAATGAATGAAATCAGAGTATAATTTACAGCTCACTCTTGCATTTTCTTTGAAATGGTTTCATGACTGTATTCTCTCCCATAAATATGTAGTTACACCTATAACTCTTATATTGGTAACCAAAATCTAATTGGTTATCAATGGAAATCTGTTATCAATGGAAAAGAATCCGATATATCAGTCGTAGTAAAGGTGGAAGTAATTTTTTGGCATAGAAAACATTGTACGGGGACATAAACTGTCAATTTTTTTAACTTTTTGTACTCAATTTAAGAATTATTGAGAGAGTAACATGTTAAGCGGTATTTATAAAATCCTTGCATACTAAAATTGGTTACCAGGTAAAACATCACAGGACAAAACGTCACTATGATAAAACATCACAAATAACTGTAGGGTTTAGTATTAGGGTTTAGGTTAGCATTAGGATTATGGTTAGAGTTAGGGGTTATGGTTAGGGTACTGAAATGTATGCAATCTACATTTAAATTAAATTAGTTTCAGATAATAAGAATTTTAATATTAATCAACCATCTGGGTAGGTGAAACACAATACAAACATTTCTCACAAATAAAATTTAGATTTTAAACGTTTAAAATATATTGCAATAATCTCATTTGAAATACTTGGCAATTGTGATATTTTATCCTAGTGATGTTTTGCCCGTGTGATGTCTAATTTAATAGAACCACTAAAATTAAAGCCATAACTACGTGCGAGCGCCGACCCCGGCCAGTTCATTATCGTCTGACATCAATAAAATAACTCCGCTTTAAATAAGATTAATTCGATGAAAACGGTTCAAAACTATATTTAAAAAAATCACTTCACAAAATTCCAATATTTAAACAAAAATATTTTTTTGTTGTTCATATATTTTTTTAGAACCCGTTAATTAATTTTCTTAATTTTCGACAAAACGATTTTAGTATATAAATATTAATATGTTGTAAATATTGATATTGATTTTATGTATTATTTATTTACGGATTATTTTACTTCAAGATATGTTTTTATTATTAAAAATCGAATTTTTAAAATAATTCTATTTTAAATAACTCACACTACGCACTATTCAACTTTATTGGAAAGATCGAAGTGATGAACATATTGAGTATATTTTAAAAACATAAATAACTTATAAATTATCTAATTAAATTTATTTTCATTTTTCTTGTTCTGTAAATAATGATACAAATACATTTTTATCGGTTCAATTTTTTAATTATTCTATTGTTCTATTTCTTCGATTCAAAATTGTTAAATATGGTTCTGTTAAATTAGACAATGTATTTTGGAAATCTGAACTTATGTATTAGGTGAACGGGAAAGTAATGTCGTTTTTTCGCATCTCGATATTTATTTATAATTTATCAGCTCATTGTGTACTTCAAAGCCGTTCCAATGACATTTAAAAGTTGAAGTGACTTGTATGCATGTAAGTATTTACTGAATAATTAAATCTGATTTTTTTTGCTATTTTAAGTGAAATGGGCAGTAAAATAACAGAAGAGATACATATCCGGTTTTGTATGCTTTTTGAAGTTTCACAAGGGTAGTAACTCAACAGTCGCTACCAAAAACATTTGCGATGTTTACCCAAGTACATTAGATGTTCGTAAAATGATAAATTCGTAAGTTTAGATCCGGTAATTTTGATCTTTCCGGCTCGTATCGATCAAGAAGACCAACAACTTTTGAATTTTTAAAAATTATTTTTAAATGAAATGAAATTAGAACAAACTTGTTTTATGATCCAAGCCAATCTGATTTTGCCCGAGTCTGTTTCTGAAAGTAATAAATATCATAAAACTTTATAATTTCATCAAGCAGAAGAAGTAATCAACGTCAATAAAATAGTAAATAGGTCAGAACTGACATCTGAGTTTCTCAAATTATCTGTATCATTTTATTATCAGTCAAAAATAAAATGAAGACAAAAGAAAAAAATAAAATAATTATTTAAAATTAAAATGTGTAATTTAAAATTATAAATAAAAAAATTAAAATCGGTTGATCACAAAAAATGAATTTAAAACTAAAATTATAATAATTACCATGAAAAAACGAAGACGTAAAATATTATGGAAAGAATATAAATTGTTCGACTACCTTCGTACATACAACTAAGACTAATAATTCTATCATTTAACAAAAACTATTTTCCATTATCAACAAACATCATATTGTCTCTACAATTCAAAAATCATTAGAGAATGAATTCGATTAAAAATAAAAATGGTAAATCTCAGGGAATAAAAATAATATTATAATTATTCTATTTACTGTAAATCGGATTATTTCTTCAATATTAAGTTTGAAAATTTTGGTGTCATTCTATAATTGTAACATACGATTTTACCTATAACTTTATTTAAAAATTATTTTCCTTAATCTTTTTATGACTCATATTAATCTTTATAGTTATATAATAGATTAAATGTCATATTTTACATGACTAATCCCTATAAAGACAGAAGAGTTGGATTTACTAAAAAAAAGAAAATCAAAAATCAATCATCTATCAAAATCCTCTCATTCGTTAAATTGGCAACTAAGAGTTGTCCTACTCTAGTAATTAATACCTGGACTCGTCCCACAAGTCACACCGTATTTGTATTCGTGAACTTATCTAAGGAATATTAATTTTTGGTTATAGTGATTGTACAGTCATATTAAAGTTTTGTTCTGTTACAATTCGATTTTTCTTAATATAACGACAAAGAAATTATCTTGTACAATTTCATTATTGATACTAAGCTAAAGTTGATAATTTATCATCATCTTGTTCTTATCCGATTGATGAATTGACAATTTCACACACACCCAGACTCACAAAAGTATAAGTGCACAAAGGTGTTATTTTTATTTTTCCATTATTTTTATTAGCTTACTTTCTATATAGGTATTTATTAGGTTGGGGAAAAAAATCAATTATTTTGGTGTGAAATTCAAAACTTTATTTAACATGTTTCGGATTGTCCTCTTGGAGTCAAATATGCACCATTTTGTTGTATATTTAGTTACCATTTTGAAGGTAGCTTCATAATGCCTCTCTCGTAGAAGTCTTTGTCCTTATTTGCGAAAAACTGTAGTAATCGATTTTCACAATCTTCTATTGATCCCAATTTCTTATCACTCAGGAAATTTTTCAATGCGAGAAAAAGATGGTAATCGCTTGGTGCCAGGTCCGGACTATATGGTGGATGCATTAAAACTTCCCAACCAAGCTCCCTGAGTTTCTGGCGAGTCACTACAGACGTATGTGGTCTGGCGTTGTCGTGATGGAAGACAACACCTCTTCTGTTGGCCAATTCTGGTCGTTTCTCATCAATTGCTATCTTCAAACGGTCCAGTTGTTGACAGTACTGATCTGAATTTAATGTTTGGCCATACGGAAGCAACTCATAATAAATGATTCCTTTCCAGTCCCACCAAAGACACAGTAGAACCTTCCTCGTCGTTAGTCCTGGTTTGGCGACTGTTTGAGGTGCTTCACCGTGCTTTGACCACTATCGTTTTCGTACAATATTGTCGTATGTGACCCATTTCTCATCCCCAGTAACCATCCATTCAAGAAATGGGTCGATTTCATTTCGTTTGGCCAAGACTTCGCAGATGGAAATCCGATCCATCATGTTTTTTGGTGTTCATTGGTGTGGAACCTAAACATCAATTTTCTTTATGAATCCTACTTTGCTCAAGTGGTTTAAAACCGTTTTGTGGAGGATCTTCAGCTCATGTGCGATGCTACGACTACTGACATGCCGGTCAACTTCGATCATTGCCAAGATTTTATCGACATTTTCAACGATAGACCTGCCTGTGCGAGGTGCATCTTTAACATCAAAAATGCCTCCACGGAACAGACGAAACCAAAATTGCGTGTAATTAGCTGTTACAGTATTGGCACCATAAACACCATTCACAATAACAGCCACCTGACATGCATTTTTGCCTTTATCGAATAAAAACTGTAAAATGTACCGAATTTTTTCTTTGTTGACTTCCATTTTTAACACCCTGGAACTTAGAACTGAATAAAAAAAGCAAAAAATTTTTTGTGAAATTATTGTGAAATGTTACCTTGACAAAGAGCATAAATTTGAAATTGTTTGATCAATAAATAATGAATTAAAATGATGGATTACTTTTTCCCCAACCTAATATATATATATATATATATATATATATATATATATATATATATGTATGTATCCATGGAATTTAGAAACCTGTTTTTGAAGGCTTTTTACTCAATCAATTTTCTTCAAACTTTGCACTTGCTCATTCTCGATGACAATAAATGATTATGTGAACATTTGATCGAAAAAAACTTTTTACGAGGCCAAAATGGAAAAAAACGGAAAATTCGAAGTTCCCGAACAATATTAATTGCAAGATATCTATTTATAAATTATATTAGTTTATATTGATTTTTAATGTGTTTTTTCATTAAATTTTTTTAAATTTTAAAATCTTTGTTGGCAAAGTAGAGTTCTATCTGCATGAAGAATGGATATAAAAAATTTAATTTGTTTATTTACTAGTTATTGATAATGTCTTGTTTCGAAAGTGTGAACATGATAATGGACATAAAAAGGTTTTAATAACAAGTGATAGAAGTACTATGATTTATGAAGTCAATCTCTTGCATTTTTTAAATATTTGAAAAATAATCATTAATTTTCAAAATATGAACTTCTGAATAGGAAAAAATTATGAAAAAAAAACAAATATTAGGAAAACTGCAACGGGTTTAGAACAAAAATCAATGATAATCTTCCTAGTAATCGTAATAATTAAAATAATATTAATAAATAATAGTAATAGTAAGGAAAGACAAACCTGACAAATTTACCAATTACGATCGCCAGTAGTAACAGTTGAATCGCCAGCAAAATAAAATGAAAACGGCGGTCAACAAACAAAGATTCTGGTAATAATCGCCAATTGACAGTCCATTTATACAGAAATTGTCGGCGGAATTCAAAGGCTCTTTCGAGATATTGAGGCGCATTGTGAATGAGAAACGGCATTCCAACCACTAACTGTTCGACATTAAATGAATGAAGAAGTTTAAGAGAGGTTCAATACTTGCACAAGAGCACATTCGGACAAATGTCCAACCGTTTCCATGACGCCCCGCTCGAACAAGAATACGAACAACAGTCCTGGAGCAAATAACAACACGTTCATTTTAATGGAAACGGCAAAACTATATCAAAAGAAATCACATTAAACATTGATCAGTAATCATTGCAACGGAACCTGAATAAGATAGAACCAAAGCTATATCTGTTATCGATGAAACAGTTAATTGATGCGTAGAGAAACATCATTGCGATTGGATCGTTGAATAATCGCAAAATATAAATCGAATGGATGCGATAAGAAGCGCAGCACATGAACACAAACACGTAATTCGGCACCTGTAAGTATCGTTTGGAATAAATTTGAAAATTGGAGACAAAAAGACCCAGTTTCGAATTGTCCAAATCAAAAATTGTTGCTTATTTAATTAATTTAATCAGAAAACATTATCTAAGTTATTTTTACTTTTTTAATTATAATTTTAATTGGTTATTGTTTATAAAATGGTCTTTGATGTAACAAAACTTCTCAGAACACTGATTTATAAAATTAAATTTCTTAAATTATATTGAATTTCTATAGATGTATCTGTATTTTTAATAGGAAATATAGTAAGATTAATCTGCGATATAATAAATATGGGTGACTTAAAAAACGTGAGGAGGCGTGATGAGGAAGATGGGAGGTTAAAGAACAAAGAAAAGTTTGACGGCCTTTATCTACAACAAGATATAAAAGAGAATGTTGAAAAATACTTAATTTTCTTGTTTTATCTGTCTAGAGAAAAATATATTAATTATCAGTTCGTAAAGAAGAGAATAAAAAATGAGTCTTAAATAATTAACTCTTTAATTAAGAGTTTAATAATAAGATTCAAAAATGTAAAAATCATTTCCAAAAATATCAACTCTTGGTAGACAAAAATATTTTAAAATATTAGAAGAAAATTGTTGAATTTATATATTTATATATATATATATATATATAAAGTTAGGATCTGGCGAACTCTTAAAATTTTTGAATTTTTAAAATAAGCAAATATCTAAATTCAAAATCAAAAAAAATGAATTATCATTAAAAATATTTCTAATTATTTTTAAAAAATAATTCTCAAAATTAAATTAATGAAATTTTGATTGCTAGAAATGTAATTTTTAAAACAGATAATTTTTTAAACATTAAAGTTATTTGGAATTCTGTAACTTTAAAAAATTGACAAATAATTAATTTTAAAACAATCGATTTTTAAAAAAAATAAAACTGCCATTAAAAATTTTATAATTAATATAAATTTTAGTAGTATAATAATAAATTTAAATATTATAAATTAATTTTTTTGTATTTAAATTATTTAGATGTTAAAAAAGATTTTTAAATTAAATATTGAAATAAAATAAAACGTTTAAATAATTTTATAGTAATTTAAATCTTTTGTTAATTTAGTTAAAATATGTTTTTCCAGTGGAATAAAATAGATAACGTTAAATAATTTTAGATAAAACATTGTAAAATAAATATTTGTGAATTTATTATATCGATTTAAAAAGTTATTTTGAAATAAATTTTATAAGATATTATAATGTAAATAATGTAATCAAAAAATAATAAATTCAATTTCTAAAATAACACTTTTAATAAATAACTTTTCAGCACTTATAATCCAATATTTTATGTATAATTAATCTGGTCGAAAAGAAAACAAAAACAATTCCTCAACAAAATTTTTTAAATAATTGTTATTTGTGATAAAAAATAAAGTTTTGTGTTAATGAATTATAATATTGATCAAAAATCCAATAGATAATAAAGCTGAAATTAAAATGCATAATTAAAATACACTCGTTCACGAAAAAATAGAAAGTTATTGAAAATATAAAAGAGAAATAAAGAAAATTTGAAATATTGAACAATGCGAAACTTAAACCGAAAATTAAATCAATAATTACGTGTGAAATTCGATAATATATTCGAAAAACCAAAGCCAATGTAATTATATAGAACCCCATAAATATAAATTGAGCTAAGAGAATATTCGCGCCACGCGATGTGACCCAATATAATATACTGTAGATGTAAACAAAACCCGCTGGATAACTGAAAATTAACATATAAAATAATATTTGAACATAAAAAAAGATTTTCTCTCAGTGCTACTTTAGTCGGACGTCTAAAATTTATTATTGATACTTGTGCTAATGAGATGACAGAAATATTATTTTATCCGCCATTCAATGGAAATATGTAAATTATGTAGTTTATTCTGACATCTGATCTACATATGGAAATATAAATAGCATCGATTACAGCCCAATTTTACGACAATTCTGATTAAGATGCAAAAAAAACTTGAGGAAAAACACTCAATAAACTGTTTCAATAAAACGTAGATTAGATTTACAGAAATTTTGAATGGAAGACAACAAGTAATATACAATTGTTTTATCAATTCATGCCTGGTGTTCAAAATATTTAGTAAAGAAAATAGTCATATTTATTTTGTATAATGTTGTAACTATTGAAGTTATTTTTAACATGTTAATTAATTAGTTTTAATAATAAATTTGATGATTTTCCAAAAAAATCCAATTTATTATTAATAATAATTTATTAACTTGTAATTTAATTAATTCATTAATCCATATTACAAAGAAAAATTTAAGTGACTACCACATTCCCTTCAGTTAAAAAATCTAATGGTATAAAAGCTTACTTAAATCTAAGCATTAATGACCATATATGTATTTTTATTGGCTCCTAAAAAATGAACTACAAGATTGACTAAATAATACGAATTAAATATCGTATACAGAAAGCGCTATATTAAATCTATTATAATCATTTGCTTTAAATTTTATCACCTTTAAATCTTAGGATAACGTAAATCTTAGGGTAAGCGTATTGCAAATGTTTATGTTTCCTAAAAATTTGCGAAAACTTTAATCTAATAAACATGTTAATACTTCTATAAGACAATTTTTAATAAGATTTTTGTAAGAAATATTTATTAATTTTAATATAATTTGAATTTTTTATCATTCTTCTCGTTATTTTTTCAGAGGAACTAATGAAAATACGACACGTGTTAAAATAAAAACCCCTTTAATTAATTTACGCGGTTATAATATTAAATTTAATTGACTAAGTGGAATATTGAACTCGTTCCTCGAGAAGTAAAACCCTGCCCAGATCGCCCACTAAAGTAGCATCTTTATCTCAATCAATATTACACTAAAGGTCCCGTTTGACCGCTCAATCTCTCATAATCAAGTGTACCGTTTAGAAATCCCTCAACCTCTTGCATATAAGCGATCCAATCAATTTCAGTATCTTTAAAAACAGTTAAAAAGGCACAATAATTGGTCTCAATCTCACATTTAATTTTATAGATGACAAAACACGACAAACCGGTCTCAAGAATTAATAAAGCAATCATTAAAAAAAACTTTAAAAAATGATCATAACAAAGAATTTGTAATTTAGAAAATAATTTATTCATTCGTCTGAGATCTGTTTTCTGTGTGGATGAATTGAAAAACTAAAATAACTTCAATTAATTATACGAAATTGATATTTGAGTTTATTCGATTTACTTAATGAATATTTAAACAATGCCATTAATTAATTTCCAAATTTAGATTTTTTTTCTTTTTGTATAATTCAAATTTGCAAAAGAATAAGTGATAAAAAAGTTTAATAATAAGAACTATGATTGATCAGCGTTTTTTTAACTTTTTAACGATGTCCCGGAATGACATATTTAAATTTTTCGCCAATTATTTTATGAAAGAAAAATATTTATTTACTAAACAAATTTAATTTAAAAAATAAAAAATCAAGTTAATTCTTTGTTTATTCCATACGGATAAAATGCTAAAAAAATGATGTAAGAAAAAAATAATTTATTAAGAAATTGAAAATTATATTCAATTTAAAATTTAGTAAACTTTGTTTCTACAGATTTTTCTTATTACGAAGAAGGATGATGTTTGTTACCACAACAGTTTAAAATTAAGTGTAAATCATGTGAAGTTTACTCTAAAATTAGATACGACACTTAATATTTTTTTACTTATTTTAGGTAACTAACTTTAGGTAAATAACTAAGGCTGCGAAGTCAAGTACACGCTTTAAAGCGTGGAAAAAATTATTAAAAGTCGTATCGTCTATGTGGTTACCCTTCTATAATCTTCGGGATTTTTTAACATTCAGAGCTTACTGTTGTATTTCGTTTCTTTGTTGGCGTATTTGGGTGATCTATTAAATATAAAAGAGAAAATAAAAAGATTTAGAATTTTTATAAAAATATTTATTGAAGAATGACAATATTTACAAACTGATTAAAAAGAACTTAACCTTATTTGTTTGAATTTAGATTTTGAGTCGATGGAGAAGTGAAATTCACGTGCCTCAAAATGATTTTAAAAATATATAGAGATGTTGATAGTATGTTTAAATTTAATTAAAAAAATTATTAATAAACCATTTTATCATAAACTGAAAATATTTATGATATTAAAACAAAATTTAAGAAAATTAATTAAAGAAAAATTTTATTGTATAAAAAATTTTTTAATTGGAATTCGGAGAAAATTTTTTTCGTTGTTAACTGTCAAATGGCTACCGATAACTGCCCAAGGAGAAATTTAAATTTAATTTACAATAAAAAGGATTACAAAAATCATATATGACAGAACAAACTGCTATATTGAAAATATATGGCGCTAAAAAATAAAAAAAACTATATTTGAAAGATATAGAATAATCAAAAAAATATATATATGTAAATTCTCTGTTAATACTGAGTAACCGGAAAAGGTTCTCAGCAACAATAAAATAGGCCAGGAGCCTCAACATTGTAATAAAACTTTTTCTATTATTTATTTTGTAAATTTATATAAATATAAATAAAGATTTTATATTATTTGTTTTTTTATTATAAGAATATATAAATACCAGAAATCCTCAACAGATATATATGTCGCGTTCTCCTCACTGTACAACATTTTTGTGAGCTCTACC